>JACCPG010002315.1:0-32748 GCA_016069955.1 Drepana arcuata | reverse complement strand
AAATCCGCCGTTCAGGCGTAATTGAATGACAAACAGCCTCACAAACTTACGTATTTATTACACTAGCCATTCCCCGCGGCTTCACGCGCGTAAAAATCGATTTCATTTGTATAATTTTATCTAGATTCATTTTCGGAACAAAACATATAACACAGAACAGTGCCTAACGGGGTCCTTAGCCAGGCTGTGTTAATCCAACTAATAATCTATCTCTATGCCAATTTAATCCAATTCCGTTCAGACCATCTGGCGTGAATGGGTAAAGTACCAAACTATAAGTCATCATCGCATAATTCTTACTAATATTATAAATGTGAAAGTTTGTAAGTTTGGATGTTTGCGGTTCTTTCACGGCCAAACGGCTGAACCGATTTGGCTGAAAGTTGAAATGGTGATAGCTTATACCTAGGAATAGGAAGTTCTTATATTATAACGTATGATGCTCTTTCACGGCATTGCGGCTGAACCGATTCTAGCAGGTACATTTCCAAAGCTACTTTTTCGAACTCCACGCGGGCGAAGCCGCGGGCATAAGCTAGTTTGTTATAAATACACAAATAAATAGATAGAGAACATATGTATACATTTTTATAGATTGAAGATTTATTGATTCCCAGATGAATGTATGATCTAGGGCCTTTATGCGCAACCATTACTGACTCACTAACATTAGAGATAGGAGGACTATATATTTTTTTCTTAGTAAAGAGATTGTATTGGACAGAAGCAAATGCAAGAATTTGCACCAGAGACAAGAGCCCATCTCTTAAATGTATGATAATACATCCAATTAAGTATGAATTTTATAAAGTACTAGCGGATACCTGGCGTATGATACTACTTTAAAAAAAAAACATTTTATCTAATGTTTTAGTGATCTAAGCCCATCTTCGCATTATTGAATTTCAAATGAAACTGATTTGGAGCACATCGGTTGGATCATATCAGTGTCTTTAATGGACATAGGCGTACAAACATTTTTCACATATATATATATATATGTAGTATAGATAAAAAATATTACCCCAGTCCAAGATTCCATGTCGCCGTTGCTCTCCTGGCCGCTGAGCTCCCCGCGCGGAGGCATGCGTTCATCAGCGCAGATGTTCAGAGTCGGCTCGCTCTCACTCCGGCTCTCGCTCAGCACATCCTTACTGTCGGCTCCAGCAGCCTCGCGCACCTCAGAGTAGTCAACCGCACTGCTCTCCGCTATTTTATAACTCTCATGAATAAAATTGGGCAAAACAAATTCGTTGTCATTATCCTTCTGAGACGGCTCTCCCCAGATGCCGTATGGGCCATCTTTAGTACCCTCCTTGAAGGATGCTACTCTCTCCGTGTCGAACGACTCGACCCTATCAGGCGTGAAGTAATCCGCGTAAATATTATCGCCGAAATAGTTATCATTCATCATGTTAGCAAACTGCTTGTTTTTGGTCGCCGCTTCAAGGTCGAGTAGCTCTTTATGGTTGGACTCGTCATCGAACTCCCCGGCGGGTATGTTACCGTAGGTGATAACGTTGATAGGGCGTAAAGTCTCTAGAGGAGTGACCGCCCTGTCAGGCACTGTCTGGTTGCTGTAACCACCCTCACTGCTCGTATTCACCTCGTCCTTAACACGCACCATATCAACACTCGGCGCGAACGATTCGTTCAGACTGGAAGCTGCTGGCTCCTCAATGTCCATCAGATGTTCCTCTGCGTCAGCATCAAAGTCACTCTGCTCATCCTTCTCCTTCACCAAATCAATTGAAACCGCTTTCCTCCCTTTAGCTTTGTCTTTGCTATCGTGCTTGTCAGACTGATGCAGTTTAGACATTGTAAAATTTTCTGGTACTTTCGAAACTGACGCCGAAGGGCCTGGGCCTATTTCGGTTTTACTAGCGCTACTTACAGTAAAAGACTTTGCGTTTTTAATCTGCAGCACTTTTTTGTTCTTTTTCACATAGACATTGTTCAGTCTTAACTTATTGCTCCCATATGACAATGATGGAACTCGGTTCTTTTTATCCACACTCACTGCTACACTTGGTTTTGATTGGTGTTTGGTAATTTCAGGTTTAAGGGATATTATAGGGGTACGGTCAATGGAGTTGTCTCCACTCTCTGACAGTTCACTACAAGGGGATATGGAAGGTTTTTCATTACATATTAAGTCGGGCACAGGACAGCTGTCTGTGAATTCAGTCTCAATCTTACTATCTACAATACTTGATTTGCTACAGGAATCTTTATAAGAGGGGGGATTACCAACATTTTTTATCACAGAAAATGTGTTAGAAATGCTATCACTGCTGGATATTGATGGCTGAGTACCCTCATCTGACGTGATCTGATTGATGTCATCCATATCGGGAAGAATCTTTTCCGGTGTGGGTAGTCTGTCAGGGTATTCACAATCAATAGTCCCTGTCAGATCCATCACTGTGTCCACCATATTCTTGTGATGCTGCACAGGTACCTCCACTTTGATATTGCTCAAGATTTTTAGACCTTTTGTTGGTGTATCACTTTTACGGTCAACACTATGAGATGTCCTTGACTTTGGAACTGAGCCTGAAGAGCTTACTGAGCTGGTTGGTGCCGATGCAATGTCTGTGGTATCCGATAAAATAGGACTGACTTCAATAATAAGAGTTTTGTTGGCATCGCTTGCTTTTGGTGCAGATTTGTCAATGTGAACTCCAAGTGACGTTTTGTCCTTATACACGGGAGTATTAGACACTTTTGGCAGGAGCTGGTCTGGTGCTGAGTACATACACGAGGTATTGCCAAACTGATCCACCACCACCACATTCTGGTACATAGAGCTGGCCTGAGTCACATTCTCATGGGCCCCAATCATTGAGGGCATATTAGAAACAAATGGTTTTCCATCTATATTCTGCACCATTTCCCGATAGATAATTTGTGAGTTTTGTGTAACAACAGTTGTTCCAGGAGTGAAAGTCCCTGACAACTGGTTGAACTGCTTGGAGGTCTTTGAAGTAACCGATTTGCCATTAATTTGCATTGATGTTGACGGTAAGTTGCCTGTCATAATCATGTTGTTTTGGACATTCTTTTGCACAAACCTGGGTGTTGCCATATGCATAGGCTTGCCACCAGGTCCAATATATTGCATACCACCTATATTTGTCTTCACTAGTATGTTGTTGGATTTTGGCAACAGTTTGACGATATCATTCCCTTTTCTTGACATGGAAGGCATTAGTGTGGGCTGCCCCTTAACACCCGGTGCCATAGTGGGCATGTTATAAGGAAACATATTATTTGGGTTCTCTATTGCAGTGTACTCAGCACTGCGAGAATATTTTATCTCCCTGTCCTCTTGCTGGTCTGGGTAGTAATTGTACTGAGGGTCAAAATCGGACAGAGAAGTTCCTGATTGGTAAGCCTGCTGCAATTTGTCACTCTTCATAAGATAAGAAGTAGGTTGGTCAAAATTACTAATTGCATTGTTTTCAAAATTAATTTCAGACATTCTTAGCTCTGGTGTAGCATTTCTTGACACATTTGAAACTGGAGTACTTTTGGGTGTTCTACTTGGTGTTCTGCTCCAGTAGCGGTCATGTTCGCCTCGATGGGAACTGTTCCAACGTGTACTGTCATCAGTTGCAGGTGTTCTAGACCTGCTCCTGAAAGAGTGTTCTGAATTGCTAGGAGTGGTTGTCCTACTCCCATAGCTACTACTAGGCTTAGTTGCAAGGGTACAAAGCGCTTTTATAACCTGATCTTTGGGATGAGTGTCCAGGTGAGACTCAAGGGACATCCCATTGTGAAGGTAGAGGGTGCATACGGGGCACTGGACCAGGTGCTCCATGCCTACGCCAGTGAATAATCGCTTAATCACACGCAAGCAGGCTGCACCGTAGAAGCGCGGCTCAACCTTGTATCGTCACTCGCGCACTCAGTCCGAAGAACATGTCCACACAATGTCCGTGACGCACATAATATCTACTGTTCACACGTAAGGCTCTTCAACAACCCACAACAAAACATATCCTCGTGCAACTCCACTTCTTATCGATCTGTTGGACAAAACAATTCGTGTAAATTTTAAACACATTTCACCCCAATGTCGTATTCTTTAAACATATTCAACGTGCAGGCAGAGGACAAAAGAAAACAAAACCCGAGATAAAGGCCATTCAGACATAAAAAGTTGAACTCAATGGAATGGAAAGAAATAAATAAATGAGGTGTTTCTACGTACGGCACCGAGCTTACCTAGTGATAATATTTGTCATGTATAATCCATGGCATCGATAATTGTAAAGGAATTCTCAATTATTTACGACTGTGCTAAATCTAAAAATATTTCTAAATAGTCAGACATATTGCAGACGTTTCGTTCGTTCACGTTCACACACACACACACACAAAACAAATTAATGTGCTCCATTATACGTAATCCTACATCGATAGGTTTCGAAATCATCAATCCTTATTATAATAAATATGGTGCTGTTATTTCTTAATTAGTTCGACAATAAAGTGAAAATTTTGATTTAAAGATTTTAAATAGTTGAGAAATCACTTGTAATGAACAATAAATATTATTATATCTAATTAAATAAAAGAAAAAAAACATTCCATATTTTTTTCCTAGGTTGCTTATTTTATTAGCGTAAAACCACATGTAGATTAAGTTTAATTTTATTAAACTAAAATAGACTAAAAATAGCATCTTATTCTATTCTAGTACAGTCTACAGATTATAAAACTTGATCAATAGTGCAAGATAGGGCATCATGCCTATTTTTTTTTTAAATATGTTATAGGTACACGTCCTAAGCAGACATTACTAGTTGTTCTAGAACCGTAGTTTTTATTGCGTCTTTGCAAACTTTCTGATGACAATATCTCAATATCAATCTACCAATTTACTGTCATTTAGTATATTAATAGTAGATGCTGTCATTGCTCATCGACTGTCGACAGACAGTGTTCTGACAAATCTAATGAAATGTCATGTCACACACAAATATTTAAGTAGGTAGGTACCTACATAGTCCTTTTGCATTAATAATAATTTTATTATATTATCAATTTTGCTGGTTATTTAAGTATCATTTACCATGTCTTTCAATTATGAAGAGATCAATCTCACTGGTAAGTTGTAGTTTCGTTACGTGTTTTCATTTCATTCATCCAGTATTCTTAAAACATATATTTACCACTAGCCTCCTTCAACGCATCCATTATAATAAATAACAACCGCGGGGCGTTTTCATATCATTGTTACTACATTTCAGAAGCCCGAGATCTGCTCCGCCAGTGGAGAGACAATAATGAGAGAAGGAGTGAAGAGGTTATGGAGCTGTGGTTGACGGTTCTAGGAGATTTGAGCAAGCTGGGCAATGAGAGTATGTACCTCCTTATTATAAGATATATGTATTTTATATGTGATTTTTCTTAGTACATAAAAAATTACATTATTTTAATGAAATATGTTTATCTATTTCAGAACATGTAATACTGGAGCAAGTCATATTTGCAGCCCTGGACTGCCATGACTATGGTGTGGCAACCTACTGCATCATGTCACTGTCTGCCGAGTTCCCAGGGAGCATGCGGGTCATGAGATACAAGGCAGCACACTTGGAGGCACAAGAGAAGTGAGACACTGATTTTTAAGTGTGATCAGTAGGGGATAGTAGTATTAGTAGGTAGGTAGGTATTATTACTAGGTAGGTAGTATTTACAGGTACTCTTTGTAGTTGTTTGTTATAAAGAAAACTCTCTATAACATAGAAATTTGTTCAATGTGGTTGGTTTACCACAAAACCCATTCATTAATTCACTCTTTATAATGTAACAGCCTTGCTCTATAACGAAGAATTTTTATATTTAGACACCAACAACATATTTAACTGTGTAATTGTTTTTATAATCAGCTGACAAAACAAATTTTTGAGGTGCCGAAATTACTAATAAAGGTATCTTAGGTCATAAACAGCCGTCTCACTTTTGTTACTGTTAATTGCCTTAACACATGTGCCATTCTTCTTTTCAACAAGCATTTGATGCCGCCAAAGTTGTAGAAAAATTCTTAATGTTACATGAAGATCACATCCCAAGACATGCACAAAATACTTAAAAGAATACAAAAGTATATTGGCACAGCTACAGGTCAGGCAAAGTTGATTTGAATAATTTACCTATTGATAATAATAAAATTAGAAATTATTGTAATGGGTTAAATATTTTTTCTCTCCCTCCAAATTCCTTATAAAGAGTTTATACTGTATATAATGATTGACATCCAATGAATTTGTTAATTATAATCTCATGTCTTAATTAACAGATATGATGAAGCCCTAGAAATCTTGGACAATATCATCAAGGCAGATGAAACCAACTCTGCGGCTAGGAAGCGGAGGATTGCTATTTTCAAGGCACAAGGTCTCATTACAGAAGCTATCAGGGAACTAGTTGATTATCTCAAAAAGTAAGTTGAAAAAGTATCTTTTAATATTATTTACCTAAATAGTTGTCTTTTGTATTGAAAAGTTTTTGAATTTTAATGAATATGTTTAAAATGCAGCAAATATTTCTGTTGTTATATGGTGTAGTCATGATAGAGTTGCCATTAGGTTTATGTCGGATGTGGAGGCGTGGCAAGAGCTGTGCTTGCTGTACCAGCAGGCAGGCGACTTCTCCCGCGCCGCCTTCTGCGCTGAGGAGCTACTACTGCACCAGCCGCACAACCACCTCATGCACCAGATGCTTGCAGACATCCGCTACACTATGGTAACAGTAATAATCTAGCTATGGTGTATAGTATCACTAGTGCTATTTATGAGACTAGACTGGTCTAGCTGCGGAACTATTTTACTGCTTAAAGAAAGAACAGGGTTAAGGAAACTTTGCCAAGAAGTATTGCCATATTGATGCATTCTTTTGTAAGGTGTAAATACTGCCCTAGTCGGCCTACAGATATGAATGCAAACATTTAATTATATTTCTCTAGGGTGGTGTGGAGAATATGGAGTTAGCAAAATCATACTACTGTCAAGCGCTCAAGTTGAATCCGGCCAATATGAGGGCTCTACTTGGATTGTTTCTGGTAAGTTTTGTTCTTTGTTACCTGAATGTATTGTTATCTTGTATATCTTCACGCCTTACCACAAGTTTCGAGTACTCGAAACCGACGAGCATGTATGAAGAGACTGATGAATGTGGCGAAGGGAAAGAGGTATGTAAGTCTAGAGAGAACTGGCGCTCTATACTCTCTGCCTACCCCGTTAGGGACTCGGCTGATGATGATTACCATAAGTACCCCAACTGGGGTGTAAAATCATTCTCTATATTCAGGTGCCAGTGAGGCAGATGGCGAGTCGTCATTTCGGTGTGATATGTACGTATTGTATTGATTGTTGTGTGGTTGTACAGAGCACCAACAACCTGCTGGGCCAGTACAAGTCGTCGGGCAACAGCGGCAAGCGCAAGGAGGCTTGGAAGTTGTGCCAGTGGGCGCAGGCGCAGTGCTCGCACAAACAACTAGCTCAAGATAATACACTCACGCAGATGATGCTCACTCTGGCTATCACTGACTAACTGACACACATATCATTTGATTTAGCCGGATTATATAAAAGTGAAAAAGTGCTGCAAGCTTTCATTGGCAGCAGTAACCGCTTACTATCAGGTGGGCTGTAAGCTAGTTTGCAACCTTTGTGGTATAAAAATAAATTATTCAGACAATTTCTAGAGGGAAGGATACTAAGTCATAACCGAGTCGAATTTGTAATATCACAAATAAAAAAAACGTGTGGCACTCTGGGACTGCCGCGGTAAAGCTATTGCATAGCATTTTTATCAATTTACGCAATACACGTATATACTACAAACAGCTGCTTACGTACTAGGCATGCATATTGCATTCTCAGTTCAGTTGTTTCCATATTTCCCGGCAATTTTGAATTTGGAACTGTTCTATATTCGAATGTGTTTAAATTTTGAAAGTGCTAGGTTTAGGAATTCGGTCTCCACGCTCAAGGCCCGCGATAGAAGCTATGCAATAGCTTAAAAACTCGCCGAGTCTGTCTTTCTGAACGCGATTAACTCGAGAACTACTGAATGGATTTCCGTGAACTTCGTAACTACAAAGTCAATGAAAGGATAGTTTTTTACGTTAATCATTCCTATATTTTAATAGTTAGTCTGCTATTCTCGCATTAGACGAATCCATCAAATCAAAGATCATCAGAATCGATCCACCCGTTCTTGAGTTTTAAATAACCCAACTTTGTTTTATTTATATAGTGTATAGAACATTCATGTGTTGATGGAGGGAAACATTTAGAAATTGTTTTATAGATAGTGCCATCCACGAAGACGCGCCCCACTATTATTCCTTATACAAGTGTGCAACCTTCCACTAATGTTTGAGTATTATCGGTACACACTGATTACCTATGAGTGCACACGCACACTACAATTAATAGACTCGGGCCAAACCCGTATCCCGGAACGCCCTTGACTAGAAGTTGGTGGGGCACGTCTTCGTGGATGGCACTATCTATAGCTATATGCGAAAATAGAAAATAGGGTTGCCTGTTAAAATTCACGATTACTTACGTTAATTTATTTAAACTATAAGCGGAAGTTATTATAAGAAACACTGCTGATACAAAGCGAACGTATTTATGTTTGTATACTATCAATGAAGTATAAGTTTGGTATATAATATTATAGTAATTAAATTAAAATGTTACCTATTGATTTATGTATGTGTGCGGGTTGTTATTTTTAAGGAAAATAAAGGAATTTTATGTTACTGCTGTTATGTTTTTTTTTGTCTCTACGCATCAACAGTATATTGAGTGAATCATTCTTTTCATAATTTATTAATCATTCAAAACTCACTCACACACCCACTTACCGCCAGAGGTATATTAGGTGCCAACGTGACAGATGGCGAGTCCATCGCCGTTACTCAAGCACTACTATTCATACGCCTTTGAATTTCTTCTCATACGTATGTAGGTTTCCTCTCGATGTTTTCCTTCACTGTAAAGCTCGTGGTGTGACTAATCACTGTACTTAAGTTTAGAAAAAACTCATTGGTAGAGTCGGGATTCGAACTTGCAATCTTTGTGTCGCAGGCAACTGCTCGAACCACTCGGCCACCACGGCACCATTAAAAAATTAATACATATAATAAAAAAAAATTAAGCATTTATAGTTTTTTATTTATTTTGGTTCTCTGCTCACTGCCTACCCTGCGAGGGATTAGGGATCATGATAATTAACATACATACATATAATCACGCCTCTTTCCCGTAGGGGTAGGCAGAGACCACTTCTTTCCACTTGGTACGATCCTTACATACTTCTTTCGCTTCGTCCACTTTCATTATTCTCTTCATACATGCTCTTCGGTTTAGGGTACTCTTGACCTGACCTTTTTTCAAGACGTCCCTAATTTGGTCTAGAAACGTCCGCCTAGGTCTACCCCTTCCAACACTTTCATTCACACTCGCCTTATACACTTTTTTCGTCAATCGTTCTTCATTCATTCTCTCTACATGGCCAAACCATCTCAGCATACCTTTCTCAATTTTTGTCACTACATCTTCTTTCAGACCACAACGTTTCCTTATCTCACTATTTCTTATCCTGTCACTCAGCTTAACTCCTATCATACTTCTTAACGCTCTCATCTCAACTCCCAAATTATAGGGCACGTATTTGGGAGGCGTGGTTTACATCCACCCCATCTACCATCCCGTATAATAATAGTTTAATTAATAAAAATCGGTTTGGAAGCTATCAGGAATGGTTGCTAATAAATAAAGCCAAATGATTTCTATTGCCATATATTTTCACCTTAACAAATATTTTTAAGTAACATCGGGGTTCTTCATACGCGCCTTGTAAGCAGCTGTGGCTGCTATCTCCTCCGCTCTCCTCTCTTTTCGCTCTCGTCTTGACACCTCACCCACCGCGAAATATTTCTCTCTAAGAAAAAACAATTTGAGTGTGATCTCAGCGCCATCTATCGCATCCAATCCATCTAGGGAATCACGCAGACATATGTAAAAAATCTCATCACAATTGCTCGTGTATAAATAAAGCTCTGTCTTTTATCCTAGCAATATTATAATCAGAGCTAAGTGTCCTGAGCGCGTTGAAAGAAATGTCCTTAAATAATTTAGTTTAAAAAAAAAGGTTCCGATGTACACGAGTCTATGGAAAACTATGGCGACCGGCCTTCCTTGCACTTTCCTATATTATCGACCCGCCGACCGGGAGGCTATGGTAGAGTTAAAGTTTGATACTGCAATAAATATCGTTGTATATTGTATAGTTGTATATAAAGATACAGCATGCAAATTCTTCAAGGTGTGGAAGAATTCCAGGGTTAGCAACGTGCGAGCGATACCCACGGTAGCCGCTTACCACCAGGCGGGACGCTTGCTTGCATGCCACCGAAGCACTAGAATTCACCTAAAGTTATGCGCTTCGGCGTTGGGGTCCACGGCCGTGTTGGAGACCGGGTGGTGTGTCTTCTCGTACGTGAGCAGCCTGCGCGCCGTCAGCTTGGACAGCACCTGCTCGGAGTTGGCCACCAGCCGCAGGCTCGGGTGGGACGGCAGCTGGTGCTCCTTGTACTCCTCCCTGGAACACATTTATATAAGGTTTCCAGTAATGAGCTTCTTGGGGAGGATTGCTATATTGTGCTGGCAGCAGAGAGATTAGTCCGATTATGCTGCCAACACATTATGACTCTCCGAACACAGAGTGGCAACGCGCAAGTGATACTTCGGTATTGTAAGCGTAAATAGGCTGCGGTAATAGTTTTCCATCGGGTGGCCCGTATGCTTGTTGCCACTCTTGTTGTATAAAAATAAAAAAAACACCCAAAAGCTACATTACCCGGGAAACACATTATGACTGATGGTGCCTCGAAGTTCACATTCGCGTAGAATTGGATTATCCTACTAATATTATAAATGCGAAAGTTTGTTACTTAATCAAGCCAGCATGACTAAACCGAATTGGGGGAAATCTCGCACACACATGATATGAGGAAACCAAACTCTGCTTATTTAATATTAGTATGAATGAAACATGGGATCCATTTGCTTCCTCCCATACTGGATCATTCTTTCATAAATCTAACTGATGTTTTAAGAGTACTGATAAATCGCTTATCATCAAATCTTGTCTAGGTCTTTTACCCTATAGACTAAAATCAAACGCTCAATATTGTGAAAGGCATGAGCATGTATGAAGAGACTGATGAATGAAGCGAAAGAGGTTTGTAAGTCTAGAAGGCTGGCGCTCTACTCTCTCTTCCTAGCCAGTGAAGGACTGAGCGTGATGACACGTACACGTGTGGTCTATATTACATGCTAGGTCTTACCTAACTAATGGATACCAGGTGACAAGCCTGCGTCCTGTGTGTAAATGCCTGGCGGCGAAGTTAAGCAAGTCGCTGTACAGATGGGGTAGCCCGTACTCCACCTTCGCCGGGATGTGGTTCGCGAGCTGCTCCGGCGTCAGGCTGTACGTGTCCCGCTCTATGCCTATCTTCTCTGTCGGCTCACGGACGCCGTAGGGGGCTGGAATCATAAATACTGCTAAGGGGGCGTCCATAAATTACGTGAGATGTTTAAGGGGAGGAGGGGGTCGAGTCAAATCTCATCAAATCTTACGTTGGAGAGAGGGGAGGGGGGTAGATTGTACATGCTTAAGATTTAATCTTATAATTAAACTCTCAGCAATGTTGATTACTAGTCTTAACTAGTCGTAAATAAAAGGTTTCCAAACGCAAAGGCAGAGGTGTGAAGATATATTTAAGATTCATATGTTACGTATATTCATATAAAAAATTTACAGAAAGATTAATGTAACCGATAAATTGTGCGCAAGAAAGGAGTTAGGACGAAGAGGAAGAGTAAGTCTATGTTCCAACTACCTAGATCAAATCGATTGAACACTCAAGGATGGGAACATCAGGAGTACTCAAAGCCCACAAACATGTATGCAGAGAATTAAGAAATGTAGATGGAGAAAAAGAGCTCTGTAAGTCTAGAGAGAACTGGACAGCATTTTCAGACCTTCTCAATAGGGTCCAGATATATAATAAAACACTCTTCTCGCCTTCCGAAATCTTATTAAATAATATGCTACTTACGGTCAGTTATGATGGCATCGAATTTCAGTCCTTCCCTCCAGATTGGCAGGGAGAAGTCGCTCACCACAACATCTAAGTACTTGGACGCAGTGCCGTACTGCCTCATATTACCTCGTATACTCTCTTCTTTCGTGCGCACCTGGGACACATAGCAGCACTAAATCACTATTTAATTTCATGTAGAGTAGGGCCTGAACCCAGCGGCTCTGGCCATCTATCATGTTGGCACCTAAAATAATAATATAATATATCCTCACGCTTACCCACAAGGGTCCCCGAAGGGGTAGGCAGAGGTGTATAGGTAATACCCATACACCCAGTTTCCACCAGAGGTATATTAGGTGCTAACGTGACAGAGGGCGAGTCCATCGCCGTTACTCAAGCACGATAGTCGTGCACGACATACGCCTTTGAATTTCTTCTCAGAACATATGCAGGTTTCCTCTCGATGTTTTCCTTCACCGTAAAGCTCGTGGTGTGACTAATCCCTGTACTTAAGTCCAGAAAAACTCATTGGTACAGTCGGGATTCGAACTTGCGACCTTTGCGTCGCAGGCAACTGCTCGAACCACTCGGCCACCACGGTTCTTTTTACACCTATGCCTACTCTTTTGGAGGGCATTGTGGGTTGGCTTAAATACAGGGACTCTATACTTAAATTAAAACAGAAATGAATTCCTTCACCAATGTCATACATACATTGTTACCTTTTGTCCGACGCGCGTAGGCCTTGTCCTGGCGTGGAGCATCATGAAGTCTATATCCGAGCCCCATACATAGGCTGAAAGCCAACAACAACTATGAAAATTGTCTACCGTAACACTGTTATGACATACATACATATAATCACGCCTCTTTCCCGTAGGGGTAGGCAGAGACCACTTCTTTCCACTTGCTACGATACTTACATACTTCTTTCGCTTACACTGTTATGACACATGAGAAAAAATAAAGTTACTAACTGTCACCTTCGATTGGGGGAAACAAATAAAAATTCCTGAAACATGACAGAAGCCCACTGAAATATACACATAAAATTTCATCCAAATTGGTCCAGCATCTTAGTAGCAGTTAGGTGAAAAAACACATACAGAAAAATTATAGGTATATATTAAGATTTGTTGATTCAAATTTATAAGAAAGATTGAAACTAAAATAGGGTTGTTCTTAGCAAAATGACTTAAACAAGGCAAAACTAAATTTCACCTCCAAAATGTGCCGCAGCTACCAATAGAGAGCCAGATCCAACAAACGGATCCAGTATAATGTCCCCCTTGCCCACCAGAGCTTGGTTGGCCATCAGCAGGGAGAGCTGAGCATCCATGCTTGTGTTGCCTATGAACTGGCGCTTTTTCAGTGAGTGATACTGTATCAGGTCTCTTTGGCCATCAGCTACCTGTGATGGAAGAACAACAAAATTTCACTAATCACTATGAGACTTTGAAATGTAGTAGATACATATGTATGTATCTACTACATTTCAAAGTATTAATTACATCTGCAGCATATGTATGCTGCAGATGCAATTGGTAACAATATGTAATTTAATATATTCATTTACTAATATATTGTAAGCCAACATCATGCCTATGATTATAATAATAATATATCCTCACGCCTTCCCACAAGGGTCCCCGAAGGGGTAGGCAGAGGTGTATAGGTAATACCCACACACCCACTTTCCGCCAGAGGTATATTAGGTGCCAACGTGACAGATGCCTATGATTATACTATTTAAAATTAACCAATCAATGCTTTTTATAATGCGGTTATGGACTTTTCTTTATTAAAATTTGTGTATTATATATATATATATACTAGCTGTCCCGTCCAGCTTTGCTTGGGTGAAAAAGCTAAATTGCCCGTAGCATGATCGCAGCGCCACCTATCGGGTCCAATGTTGACATGTAAGCTATCCTATCTTTCAAGTTGGATCAAACTGCACATGCTGTGCAAATTTGATTGAAATTTGTTAAGCAGTTTAGGAGCCCATCAGGGACAAACAAAAAATCAAAATCTTTTTATTTCACATAGGCCCAGATGGGCACTTATAAAACGTCGAAAAAGAAGCACGGTTCGGGTTGGTCGCTTCCATGGAGAAGAACCGGCAAGAAACTCCATGGTTACTCTTTTCAAATCATTAGGCATATACAACAATAATATTTTTTCGTTACAGCAATAGTACCCAAGTATGGGGGAACAACGTAGGCCCGACAATAGGTCGCTGCTTACTATACAAAGCATACATAAAACAAGATAATTATAACAATGTTAGCAAGATCTAAGAATCTACAAAGCCTACAATGTTCTCACATTCACAAATTAGACAAATTAAACAAGTGACACAAATATTGTCATCAGTACTGTAACTAATTCTGGTCAAGATATGGAACAAATTGAAAAAAAAAAAGTAAAATTATTATTGTAAAAAAAATACCTAAATTGAGAAAAGAAAAAGATTCAGAATAGTTAGAGACATCCACAAATTTGTGCCGTTTATGAGCTACCAAGGAAGCCGCATGCGCAGATGGAACTAGAGCCAAACTCTGACTTACAAAAACAATTTACTACTGAGAAGCCATTTACTCCTTAGAATGTAAGTTAATATTTATAACACAAGCTATCCTTACCCATCGCCCAAAAAAAACATCATAGGGCTCATCTGGTACATTGTTGGGGTCATCACCATAAAACTCTAGATAGGCCAGGGTCACATCTGGATTCTTCAGCCTAACTGGACCTTTCATAGGAAGATAACTGAAAGCCTGTGAAATGGAGTGTTACATTAGGTTCCCAAACACTGATGTAATTTAGGTCTAGTGACTTATCACTATAACTATTATTAAAATACATATCATGAAATATTACAGATTCAATACAATCAGGCTTTGTTGCATGCTCTTAAGAACTAGTTTATTATGCCGCTAGTTTATAGATTAATTAATTATGGTTTAATGGGTAGGCAAATCATTCACCAAAGATATATTTAGGTGCTACATGCCAGATAGTCAGTTGCTGTTACTCAAGGACCAAGTATATGTCATAGAACTACTTGATTAACAAATCTATTGCATAGGTCAAATATATGCCTACCTCAATTTTTTCAACTTTTTCTTTCATAGTGAAATGCTTACAGAATGTCTCCACTTCAATTTTAAAGGTTTTCTTTAATGAACAACATGACTCAATAAGCTCCGAGGGGCATATATGCTTATCTGTGATAGCATCAGTGTTATCTGGTATTATCCAGTTACCGCTAGTATTCTTTAAAGAATTCCGTAAGTTTTCATGCAACTGCGACTCAGTCTTGGCTCTTGCCCACAGTTCTATGCAATTCTTTAGTAAAACAGACCGCTCAGCAATCTTTTTCACACATTCTTCAGATGGTAATTCGACTATCCAATAAGGTCTTCTTATGCTAGGCACTTCAACGAATTTAAATTTTACACCGAGTTGCGATATAATGCTATGCATTTCCTGAAAAACAATGGTCCATAATAAATACTGAATTATTATTAGTAATAAATAATACGGATAAACAGGTGTGGATGAACTTACTGAATGACGAAAATCTAAGTGTTCGTGGGCAAACCACAAAACATACCTTCGCCACATCTTGGCGTTAGATTAAACTAGTACCTGATTTTGCACAAATGCTCCCTGACTTATATAATAATTAAAATAAGAAACTTTAAACATAACCTAAATTGGACCTCATTAAAACCAAAACATTGAATACATAGACTACTATTAATATAATATATGATTGAATATAGCCTGTATAATACTTTAATCTATGGAATATAGGTACTCAACAGACTCAACCTATAGAAAAGATTACGTTCCCTACTGTGACAATAATATTCTAATCTATGACCAACCACAGAACAGATAAACCAACCAACAAAGCCATGAAAAAAACATCATGCCGATTGCAAAATACGTGAGACGAACATTTTGAAAATGTGGAATAGAGATTTATATTATTTATAGATGAGATTTAAGACGCATTATATGAGTCAATCGATGGCTGGAACATAAAGAGCCAATATCAAATACGGACTGTACCAATGAGATTTTCGGAACTTAAGTGTAATGATCAGTCACACCACGAGAGCCTTTCGGTGAAAATATCGAGAGTAAATGTGTATACGTTTGAGAAGAAATTCAAACACTTAGTATAATGCTTAAGTAACGGCGATGGACTCACCGTCTGTCACGTTGAAAACTAAAATACCCTTCGGGGAAGCTGTGATGAAATTGTAAATTAGGTATCTAGGTTTAATAACAATTCACGGCATCTTATCCTTTGACACTTGACTGACTGACTGTCAACAGATAGTGTCAGTATTTGCATGCTTGCGATTTACACTTGCAGCAAAAGTTGACAATAAATTGGACAACTTTTCTAGTTTTTGTTGACTATCAATCATTAGAATATTGAACTGTTTCGTTTGGTAAGGCAATTTGCTTTTATATGAAATAATGAGTCATAAGAAGGGAAAGGTTTTAACCAGTCAGTCAAGAGAAATAATTCTTGCCGTTGATAGATACTTCGAACAAGAAAAAAATATGTTTTCTAACATAATTGAACAAATAAAGCTGTTACCCAAAGAAGAGTCGGGTGACTCCTCTTCTGGTGTCGTGGTGCCGACAGATATTATTAACGACATAATTAACTTTGCTACGAATACACAGAAAGTGACCGAGCGAGTTGCTACTGCTACGGATACATCCAAAAATACAGTTTCACGTATCAGAAGTGAGGGAGCATTTGCTAGAACACATTCGAGTAAAGTCACTTCTCCCCAGAAGGGCAAACGAGGCCCTGCCATACAGTTGGATAATTTGGATCTGTGTGCCCTCCGAAACATAATCAATGGTATGTATGACGCGCAGAAACGTGTTCCTACTATTGCAAAAATATTGCTTAAAGCTAAAGAAGATTTCAACTTTCCTGGGGGTAAAACTACATTAAGGAAAATTATGAAAAATAATTTAGGCTATAAATTTAAGAAATGTTCTCAAAAAGGGTTGCAGCTGACTGAACGACCAAACATAAGAGTCTGGAGAGCGAGATATTTACGTCGAATACGGCAGAATGATGCTCTAGGATCTGACAAAAAATGTGTAGTCTACCTTGATGAAACTTGGATACATTCAAGTAACATCATTAGCGAAAGCTTGCATTCAGCTAAAGATGAAGTACAAAAGTGTGGTAGCCCAGAAAATCTTTGGATTATGATCTCTGCTGGTAAGGAGTATGGTTTTATAAATGGAGCAAAAGCTATATGGAAAAATCTGACTAAAACACAGGACTATGAGCAAATGTCTGGGGATAAATTTTTTGCTTGGGCAAGTGACACATTGTTACCTAAGCTACCTGCAAAATCTATAGTTGTAATGAACAATGCATCATATCTTGGTGTTGAGGCTAACAAAGTACCAACATTGACTTCCAGGAAGAGTGTCATGCAGGAGTGGTTAATGGGAAAAGGAATTGCTTTTCCAAGTGACTTGACCAAAGTTGAACTTTATGAATGTATCAGAAAAAATCACACACCCGAGGACTTTGACATTGATAATTTGATGAGAAGCCATGGCCATGAAGTTCTTTGGCTACCACCATATAACTGTGACCTCAACCCAATTGAATACATGTGGCAACTTGTGAAACAGAGAGTCGCTCAGAACAGTGTGGGTCAAACAGAATCTAAAATAGAAGCTTTGACAAAGGAAGCACTGCAGTCCATAACAGCAGAAGATTGGAGTAAAGAAATTGAGCGTGTCAAAATGATTGAGCAGCGATACTGGGACAAAGAACAAGTGGATAATATTGAAGAATTTAATATAAATACAGGTTTGTATTCTTATAAAATTGAGTATATCTATATAAGTAACATCCTCCTCATCATCTCTCATAGGGTAGGCAGAAAACTGTATTTTGGCAGACTGCAGGATATTTTTTTTTTATACAACAAGAGTGGCAAACAAGCTTACGGCCCACCTGATGGGAAATGGTTACCATAGCCTATTTACGCTCACAATACCTAAGTATCACTTGCGCATTGCCACTCTGTGTTCAGAGAGTTATACTGTGTTGGCAACATAATAGGTCTAAACCCTCGGTTGCCAACACAATATAACAATCCTCCCCCTTCCCCAAGGAGCTCATTACTGGAAACCTTATTCACCAAGTAGGAACACAATGCAAAAAAATTTTGTTATTTGACTACGGACTTCTATAAGGTGGAGGTCCTGCCCCAGTCTGGCAGCTCCAAATTCGAACGGATAATCCGTTATGCCCTACCTCTCTTAGCTTCTCCTCTCTTACCTCCCTTATTCTGATATACATAAGAAAGGCTACCTAACCTACATTGATTTTAAAACCTCTTTTGGTGTATGATACATTATGATTCACTGACGCGACAGAGCCATAGTAGAATAGAATTTTAAGAAGTATGTACCATTACTCTGTTAATCATAGCACAGCTTGACAATGTTCGTCAACTATTGGTAAAAAATATCACATACTATTAACCATCTCCTTTCCATAGTGGCGTTTTACTTCATTGCACACATCCAGAAGGGTTCCCGTAAAGGGTGAATTTATTGGGGTATTAATTACACACTTCCTCATTGTATGAAAAGAGTAACCATGGAGTTTCTTGCTGGTTCTTCTCCATATAAACGACCGACCCGAACCATGCACCTTTTTTCGACGTTTTATGGGTACCTAGGCCTATGTGAAACAAAAATATTTTGTTTTTTTTTATTATGAACATACATTATCCTTTTGCTTTATTGTTGCAGTGGATGGGTCAGACAATATGACTACAGAAGAAGAAAGCACAGATGATGATGATTCATTTGGAGAAAATATGAGTGGCATTACAGGCATACAATTGATTGAATAAAATTCTTATCATTAGGTTAAAGGTATATAAGGTAATATAGTTGTAAAGTATGTGCCTGTTAAAGCAGAATATTTTAGAGTTAATAATTACATATAAGATTGTATTTGTAACTTAATTTTTTTCATATTAATTTCAAATACAGTCTTTTAGTGAATGCCTGAGAGCATTAATATTACTTTAATTATCATATATTTTTTTTTGTATGTACATTCCTGATCTCAAAGTACAGGAGTTCCTAGATTTAAGACTGACAATTTTTAGTATATCACCAGTAGCTTTATGATGAAGGAAAATACCCAGAGGAAACCAGCATAATGATTTAGAGGAAACTCGAAGCACGTCATATGGTGCTTGAGAAATGGCAAAGGACTTGGCATCTGCCATATTGCTACCTATACATATATCTAGAGCGGAAAGAGGCTGTGTTTCTACATGCTCCTGCTTACCCCTTTAAACCTTGCGGAAAGGTGTGAAGAAGATTAAACCTTCCGCTAAGGATAGCATACAGACTAATTCAGACACAAAAAAGTAGAACATAACAATTTTATTAGTTATTACTCTCCTTACCATCAAACACTGTAATTTCAATAATTATAACATTAAATTGGAATACTATGAATTTGTCTCCTCATTTTCTTCTCCAGCACTTTCCTTGATAATATCATCTAAGAAGTCTTGGTATGCATCCTTGATGACACCAGAACACGCCACATAGTGCCCACCAGAGTGCTCGGCTACTACTGGCTTTACAAATTGACTTATTAGGGATTCACTCATTTCTGAAAATTAACAAGCAAGATGTCCATAAGTCTTAAATAACTAATGCTCTACTCTCTTTGGCCCATGAGGCCTTAAGTGTATAGATAAAGCAAAAAAGTTTTATTTTGCACAGTCTTAAACTTCTCTCTTGTCTCTAGTCATACTTTTCAATTCAGATATAAAGAGTTATGGAAATCTACTTTACTGTATCAAATTTCTCTTTTATTTAAGGAAAGACATGCTTTAGGCAACATGGGGCTTATTATTAATGTATTTTTTATATTACTTCAGTAACTGATAAAATTAAAAGTTGTAATGTCTGTAATGTATGTCACATACCTTTGGGTATTATGGAATCACTCTCTCCATACACATGCAATGAAGGCAGAGAGATCTCTTCATCATAGAACCCCTTGTGGACAAGACTGCCTGAACGAAAACCAGAGGCAAATATTGCAAACTTGAATGTGTATGGGACATCTGAAATAAGAATTACATACAAACATACATATAATCAAGGGAGGCTTAAGATAAAATTGAATTCCTTGAATTTTTTAAATAAATGTTAATGGTTAAATAATAAGAATTATTATTTATATGCATATATTAATGCAATAACTCTTTATTACTCTTTCAAGTGTCCCTAAGCAGCAGTAATCATGTAGGCATGCCTGTTTGCCATCTTAGTAGTACCAAACAATATTACTTAATGGGTAATGATCTGTAATACTGATACTTACACCCTTTCTGCTGCATCGAGGCCAACAGTCCAACGAGACAAGCCCCTTGTGAAAAGCCCATGAATCCATCAAAAGGGCCATATTCAGATACTACCTTCTCAATTAATCTTAGTGTGGTCTCAAAGCCTATCGCTGGCCCACCCAGGCACTTGCCACTGAATGTGTTGTCTTCTGCATTGAACCACCACGAGCGAGCATCTATGTGAAAAGTAAGTTTGTTCTACAAGTTTTATCTCAATTACTTGTGTCAGGCTGGAATTGTCTTTTGAAGGGTTGTAATATATATTTTAGTGTCTGGCAAGAAAACTATATGTACAATATTTATTTATTTATTTATTACATATCCACTTACATCTACCATTGCAGGATGCCCTAATGCGATAGTGCAGCAAACAAACCTGTTTTATCCTATATACATAACTAATTTATAAATTACCTACCGTTTATTGTAGCAAACAATAGCCAGTGTTACTCTGCTAAATTCACTGAGAGAACATGCGAACAAACCTGACTCAGGAAAATATATTAAAAATCATAAAAAAAAAAGATTGCTAAACTGTTACCTTCATCACCACCACCATCCTCATTAACAACTTTATGGGGCGCTGATATGAATGTAATCTGTGCGTATTTTGAAACTGCCTTACGAAAAGATCCTATTTTTGCTTTAAACACAGTTCCATTCTGTCTATACCCATGAAATGCTAGAATTTTCAGTTTTTTGTGGTCGGTATTCTTATTATTTTGCGGGGAAGATTGGTTAGAATTCGAAACAGTGTCGGACATAGTTGATATAATGCGTATTTTGTTTAATAACACATTAATTAATAATTGTGTAACTTTATTTGTATGGTAAATTATTTGTGCCACTTTTATAACTTAAAAAGGGACATATGTTTTAACTATTTACTTTTCGTAATTGTGTTTTCTTTTAAATACGGATTTCGACAATTGGCAATTTGACACATCGTGAATAGTGATGTTAAATTTAACGACCAAAACTAAACCACTAGGTTATGGGTCGACGGCGTTTGATGCTCTTAATTTTTATAAGCCTTGGCGAATATTGCGCTCAGCAAATCAGCACCTTTCCGTGTGTCGCAGATTTTGCACATTTCTTCTATTTATTTATAGGTATTTATAGGTAGTTTATCTATATTATTACTTGTGTGATTAGTAGTAATATAATATCTACGACACAGTGTACAGCTATTGCATGCATTCGCATATATTTTTGAAGCCTTAATTTATTTATGCTCTATTTAAAAAATAAACGGAATGCTGGTCCAAAATATAATGTTTTTCAATTTTACTGAATTATTTCACTTCGAATTTTGTAATCGTCTTGTAATATTCATTAAACATAATTTTATTATAATTATCCTGTTATATATTGTAACTGCCTTACAACAAAAACCAAAATCATAGATCGGAGGTCTGTCCATATATTACAATTCAACTTTTAATCGACTAAAACCGAATTGAGTGAAGTTGTGTGTGGAGAAATACATAAAATACATTTGGCGCCAAAACTACTAACTGTCTGTCAGTTATACTGCATCAATTATTTTGGTTTTTGTTGATTGTGTTAGTTTATTTCTGCTATAACTTAGAAAGTTTGTTTGTTTAAATATTTATAATGGAAGACGGAGACTTTGATCAACACCTCCGAGATTTGCAACGAGAATATCTTGAATTCCTTGATGATGAGGTTCATAACCTATTGTTGCTTGTTTACTACCTAAAGTACTTCTGAAAACTTTCATTAAACTTCTTTTTTTTAATGCTTACAGGAAGATCAAGGAATTTACATGGAGAAGGTAAAGCTTATGATAGAGGACAAATCAAAAAGGCTTGTTGTAAATGTAAACGACTTAAGGAGGAAGCGGCCGGACCGCGCAAAAAGCCTCCTTGAAAGCGCTTTTGAAGAGCAAGTAGCTTTCCAAAAAGCTCTGAAGGAGTACGTATCTTCAATAGACCCTACATATGCGAAGGTACAGGAAGAGTTCTTCGTGGCTTTCGCTGGTAGCTTTGGAAATAAGCATGTTACACCAAGGAGCTTGACATCCAGGTATGTAATTCTATAATTCTCTAAAATCTGTTCAATTCTCTTACTGTATGCGATGAATAGTTGATTAACCAAACTATTGTCTACTACTTTTCTGTTACACTTCAGTTAGAATTAGGTAAAATAACAATTTAATGGCTTGACACTGTAAAATTAAGAAAGAGTGTATTTACTTATTGTTTTAAAAAAAAAACACTTGTAACAATAAGTCTCTCTCTCTCTCTATCAAGTGATAGCCAGATTACCAGGGAACATAATGTTAGGATACTGCCTACCCCATTTTAATTTTTTTTTATTATAAATGCTTTTTGCCTTTCCATATTTCAGGTATTTAGGTAACTTGATATGTGTAGAAGGCATAGTGACCCGG
Source organism: Drepana arcuata (assembly GCA_016069955.1). Lineage (NCBI taxonomy): Eukaryota > Metazoa > Arthropoda > Insecta > Lepidoptera > Drepanidae > Drepana > Drepana arcuata. The sequence continues at coordinate 9,743 of JACCPG010002315.1, read as the reverse complement.
GTGTCACTGGTTAGGCCGAAAGTGGTGCGCAGTGTGCACTACTGTCCTACCACGAAGAAAGTAATGGAGCGCAAGTATACAGATCTGACATCCTTCGAGGCGTTCCCTACTTCAGCTGTTTATCCCACTAAGGTAATTTTTTTGGTATAGATGGTATGGAGATTTAAAGTAGGCACAACATCTATTCTTTGTCAAGAATATAATTATAAAAATACTAGCACTCACTCTGCCTACCTTGTATAGGGTAGGGTATTTATAGATACTCGGGAATGTATGTGTTAAAAAACTTATTTATCTCATTATGATCTAAAAGCTCAAGTCAGCTTTTAGGCTTTAAAACTATAAAGGATAGTCGCAGTTTTGGCAAAAATCACTACACTAACTTCCCAAAAACTGTTTCAGGATGACGAAGGAAACCCCCTTGAGACCGAATATGGTCTGTCCCGTTACAAAGACCACCAAACCCTCACAGTACAGGAGATGCCAGAGAGAGCTCCTGCTGGGCAGCTCCCTCGAAGTGTTGACATTATCTGCGACGATGACCTGGTTGACAGATGCAAGCCTGGAGATAGGGTACAGGTGGTTGGCAATTACAGGTGTCTGCCTTCCAAACAAGGAAGTTTTACTGCAGGAACATTCAGGTAAATAAACACAATAACCGAAGTTACTCTTAAATTATCTTTTGTAAAATGTATAAAATTTTAAATTGAGTAGAAGAATATATATAATTTGTTTAGTTACAAGATCAATTAAATAACTTACAAAAATATCTATTACTATCCAAGCTTGCAAATGCGCATTGCTGACCCTGCAGGAATCTTTTCACACTCTTGAAGAACTCCACATTGTACTATCATCCTTATTTCTTTCCTCAGAACTATCCTGATAGCGAACAACATAACACAAATCAACAAGGACATGAACATGAGTATAACTCGCGAAGACGTGAAGCTATGCAAGCGCCTCGCCAAGCATACCTCCGGAGACATGTTCGAGCTCATGAGCAAGTCGCTAGCGCCATCTATCCACGGACACCAGTACATCAAGAAGGCCATCCTTTGCCTGCTCCTCGGTGGCATGGAGAAGATCCTACCTAATGGAACCAGGCTTAGAGGGTATTCATATAAATACTAACTATTTGTGAATCACAGTTTTATCTGCTTAAAGTTATATATCCATAGTTATATAATATCATAATTCAGCGAATGCTTAAATGCTGTGCCAAATTTCATCCAAAACTGTTTAGACGAACCAATGCAAGTCTTTCCAAACAATATTGAAGAAACCTGCACATAAGTTGCACCAGACACAAGAGCTTTTATTTTCAAATTGTGGAATTAAATCCTTCTTTTATATAATTACAGTAGAGTTATTGTTTTTGTTTTATTATCATTGTTCAAAGTTGTAAATATGTTTATAATTTTTTTTTATGTATTACATAAATGCAGTTACGCCTTTAATTGGACCAAATTCTTAGGAATGAAGAAGGAAATATAATTATGTCAATGTAGATGTCATACAGTGCGTATGGTATAGCTGGAGGCTGTATATTGGTGTTGCAGGGATATCAACGTGCTGCTGATCGGCGACCCGTCGGTGGCCAAGTCGCAGCTGCTGCGCTACGTGCTGGGCACCGCGCCGCGCGCCATCACCACCACGGGCCGCGGCTCCTCGGGCGTGGGGCTCACCGCCGCCGTCACCACCGACCCCGACACCGGCGACCGCAGGTGACCTCACACCCGACTGCTATACCATCACACCACCTCGTTTCCTAATGACGATGCGTGTTGCATATTGACGACCGTCTGGTCTAGTGGTCAGAGCTCCTGACTGCGAAACTTGAGGTCGCGGGTTCGAATCCCGCTGAGGGCAGATATTTGTATGATGAACACGAATATTTGTACCTTTTGGATGTCCTATGTATTTAAGTATATATCTATCTATATAAGTAGATATATCGTTGTCTAGTTACCATAACACAAGCTTCGGTTTCGTGAGCGTAAATAGGCTATTGTCACCGCTTTATAAATATGTAATAATAATAATATATATAATAATAAAAATTTCATTTGAAATGAAGAGATTCGTAAATCAACTGGCGTGATTGTAAAGATGAAGAAAGGCATGTTACGTTGGTTTGGACATATAGAAAGGATGAGTGAAGAAAGATTGACGAAACAGATATACAAAGCAAAACTGTGTGCAAGAAGAGGCAGAGGAAGGCCACGTTCCAACTACCTGGATCAAATAGATCGGACTCTGAAGGACAGGAACGTTAAGAGTACTCGAAACCGACGAGCATGTATGAAGAGACTGATGAATGTGGACGAAGCGAAAGAGGTATGTAAGTCTAGAGAGAACTGGCGCTCTATACTCTCTGCCTACCCCGTTAGACTTGGCGTGATGATATGTATGCATGTATGTAATAAAAATTTGATTGCCACGCTTGTGAAATAAAAAAAATCCCTGTGGCAGACTGGAGGCGGGCGCTATGGTGCTGGCCGACCGCGGCGTGGTGTGCATCGACGAGTTCGACAAGATGTCAGACGCCGACCGCACCGCCATCCACGAGGTCATGGAGCAGGGCCGCGTCACCATCGCCAAGGCCGGCGTGCACGCCGCGCTCAACGCGCGCTGCTCCGTGCTGGCCGCCGCCAACCCCGTCTACGGCCGGGTATGTACACCACACACATGTGCACACGTCACCATCGCCAAGGCCGGCGTGCACGCCGCGCTCAACGCGCGCTGCTCCGTGCTGGCCGCCGCCAACCCCGTCTACGGCCGGGTATGTACACCACACACATGTGCACACGCCACCATCGCCAAGGCCGGCGTGCACGCCGCGCTCAACGCGCGCTGCTCCGTGCTGGCCGCCGCCAACCCCGTCTACGGCCGGGTATGTACACCACACACATGTGCACACGTCACCATCGCCAAGGCCGGCGTGCACGCCGCGCTCAACGCGCGCTGCTCCGTGCTGGCCGCCGCCAACCCCGTCTACGTCCGGGTATGTACACCACACACATGTGCACACGCCACCATCGCCAACCCGCTCTATAAATAGAATATCTACGAAGACGCGCCCCACTATTCTTCCCTTATAGTTTATAGTGTAAGTGTAGTAGTAGTATTGTACCTTCCACAGTATTTTTGAGTTTGTGTAGTGTCGGTACACACTGATTACCTATGAGTGCACACACACACTACAATCAATAGACTCGGGTCATATTCCCCGCATCTTCGGGGAATATGACCCAAGTGTAGGGTAGTAGGGAGTAGGGGCGCGTCTTCGTAGATGGCATTATCTATAGCACTGGATATTTATGTATTCCAGGATTCTTTGTTCTAATAAACTTTGTACAACTTTCACACTTAAGCTGCTGATCTTCGGAAATGTATATAACCTGAAAGTATTTTATTGTCCATCTCCTAAGGGCATAAATAGGGGACGTAAAATTACAGAACCCCATCGTACTATGCAGTAGTTAACAAATGATTTTCCACACAGTACGACCAATACAAGACCCCTATGGAGAACATAGGCCTCCAGGATTCGTTGCTGTCGCGTTTCGACCTGCTCTTCGTGATGTTGGACATCGCGGACGCAGACCACGACAACATGATCTCCGAACATGTGCTCAGGATGCATCGATATAGGTACTTAATTGGTGTGAAGAGAACCGCAAAGTAACTGGCATGAACGAGGGTGTGATTTTAAACCACGTTACGTTAGTTTGGACATATAGAAAGGATGACTGAAGAAAGATTGAAGGAATGTATATACAAAGAGAAAGAGTCTGGATGCTGTGGCAGGTCGACCACCTTCCAACTACCTAGATCAAATCGTTTGGGCACTCAGGAATGATAACCTTAAGAGTACTCAATTCCGCGAGCATGCCTAAAGAGGTTAATGTAGATGAAGCGAAAAAGTTATGTTCGGTTAGATAAAGATGTGGTGTCCTAGTGGCCTAATTAGTCACCTTTTGGTACATACATACATACATATGATCACGCCAAGTCCCTAATGGGGTAGGCAGAGAGTATAGAGCGCCAGTTCTCTCTAGACGTACATACCTCTTTCGCTTCGTCCACATTCATCAGTCTCTTCATACATGCTCGTCGGTTTCGAGTAGTCTTAACGTTCCCGTCCTTGAGAGTCCGATCTATTTGATCCAGGTAGTTGGAACGTGGCCTTCCTCTGCCTCTTCTTGCACACACTTTTGCTTTGTATATCTGTTTCGTCAATCTTTCTTCACTCATTCCTTGGTATCTTTACAGAAACCCAAAGGAGCAAGATGGCGACGTATTGCCAATGGGTGCATCTGTGGAGATGTTATCCACGGAAAATCCTGACAATGACGAAGTTGAGGTAATTAACGTAATCAAAAGTAGCACCCTCTTTTACCTGGGTAGGACTTAACTGCTTGTTTAAAAATCTTCTCAAATGCATACAGGTTTCTGCCAGAGGTTTATCTATATTGGTATAATAATAATAATAATATATCCTCACGCCTTCCCCGAAGGGGTAGGCAGAGGTGTATAGGTAATACCCACACACCCACTTTCCGGTATAATAATATTATTATTTTTTTAATTTAGTAGATTCTTATGCGATGACTCACATCTTCGGAGACCCTTGTAGTACCCTCGTAAAGAACACGATCACGACTTGTTGTTTTAAGGGGTCGTCCATTCATTTCGTCAATTTTTAACCCTCCCCAGTGATATGTGCTGAGGTTGTAGACTAAATGAAACATGACAGACAGACATATATAGATTTTTATTTATTTTTGTTATTACCATATATAGAACTCGCTGCCCCAGAACATCAGACTGGCAGAATCATTGAATTCCTTCAAGAAACTTTTATTCGAATACTATTTTTCTTTATAAATTATACATATGTAAGTATATTTATGTATATGTTATTGTATGTGTATAAAATAGGTATATGTTTCGTATTTATTTATTTAGATTGCTTAGTATATGTATATTATAGTAAATATGTATATTTCATCCGCTCAACTATCACACCTACGTTTTATCTCTATTTCTTTTCTCTCTTCACTTGGTTGCCTGGAAGAGATCGCTTTTGCGATAAGGCCGCCTATTGTGCCTATTACATGTTATTCTCTGTCTTTTTGTCATCCCATTTGTCTGTATGTGTGTGTGTACAATAAAGAATATTATTATTATTATTATTATTATATAGTTGCATATACATTTAGAAAAGACCTGTTACTTTTATATATTGTATATTGCAAACGGACACATTTTTATTTATTATTAAAATAGATGTGTATCTCTCGTTAGGACACGGCAGAGTCAATATACGAGAAGTACGACCCGCTCCTCCACGGCAAGACGCGCAGCAAGAAGGAGCAAATCCTGAGCACCAAGTTCATGCGCAAGTTCATCCACATCGCGCGGCTCATGAAGCCCAAGCTCACGCAGGAGGCCTCCGACCTCATCGCCGACGAGTACGCGCGCCTCAGGAACCTCGACGTCATGGACAGTGACGTAGCGAGGGTAAGGAACTTACTTCTTATCTTATCTTACTAATATTATAAATGTGAAAGTTTGTAAGTTTGGATGTTTGCGGTTCTTTCACGGCAAAACGGGTGAACCGATTTGGCTGAAAGTTGAAATGGTGATGGCTTATACCTAGGAATAGGCCATAGGCTACTTAATTTTTTTTTAATCCCGAAAATTCAAAGTTCTAATATTATAAAGTATGATGCTCTTTCACGGCATAGCGGCTGAGCCGATTCTAGCAGGAAAATGCATAAGCTACTTTTTCGAACTCCATGCGGGCGAAGCCGCGGGCATAAGCTAGTATATCATATACCCCACGCGTTCCCAGTAGGGTCCCCTAAGTATCAATCAAAATCAAAATATTTTCTATAACGCAAGGGACACGGGGAACACTTTTATGAACGTCACATACTTAATATAAACTTAAGTTACCACCGTTTCCAAGAAAAAATACCTGCCAGGAGAAGAAACGGCGAAACAAACACCGCGTTTATCTTTTTTAACATTTCTTCTCTTTTACGTAGGGGTCGACAAAGATTAAACTTACATAATTACAAACTCCATAAAAGAGGCGCAATACATTGCCATGCATGGCCATCATTAAAATAATCTGATGTTGTATATTCCAGACGCAGCCGGTGACAGCTCGAACCCTGGAGACTCTCATCCGGCTGTCCACGGCGCATGCCAAGTGTCGCCTGAGCTTCCAAGTCACGCAGGAGGACGCTCAAACGGCTATTGAGCTCGTGCAGTTTGCTTACTTCAAGAAGGTCTGCTTACTTAATCATGTGTGATTGTAATAGTCAAGAAAGGCATGTTATGTTGGTAATGAAAGAATAGATTAAGTGGTTTGTTGACAAACTCAATTCAATTAGATAATAAAAGAATTCAAATAGATTGACAATCAGATATACAATGCAAATGTGTTCAGAAGGGGAAGCGGTCCAACTACATTAATTAATATGGAACGCTCAAGGATGGTAACGTTAGGACTACTTGACATCATTGCGCATGTAAGAACTGATTAATGTGGATGAAGTGAAAGATTCCTATGAGGCTTGGCGAGTGCCAGTCCTCGATTTGTCTTCGCGTAATCACAATTAGAACGGCTACAAGCCACTTACGCAAACTGGAAACAAAATTGTTCATACAGTTCAGTATTCTCGCAGAAGTACAAACATACAGTAAAATATCCATCCATTTATTCGCAAACAGATCTCATTCAGGGTGCATATGTAGAAAGCGTTGAGTACAGAGAGAGTTGTTGGTTATATGTATGTATTTTATCAGATGAACGTTATATAAATATCTTGCCTTGCCTGTGTCCAGGTGTTGACGAAAGAGAAGCGGCGCAAGCGTCGCGCGTCCTCTGATGAAGAAGCCGCTGATGAGGCGGCAGAACCCTCGCAGCCGCGGGCCAAAAAATCCAGGAAAACGGTACCTATTCCATTTTTTTTACATTCATACTGTTACTATAAAGAATAACACAATTTTCTTTAACATAAACGTGTAAATGTTATTATAGCTGTAAGTTGATATGTAAATAAAGGACGGTCTTAAGAGAACAGGCGCACGGCATGTTGATTTATAATTTATTTTATTTTCCCAAAGGCTGGTCAAGGCCAAGATCCGTACGACTTCTCATCGGACGAGGAAGCAGAGCCTGTACTGCGAGCCGCGCACTCATCGCAGCCAGAGCCTTCGCTGCGGACTACTCGGTCTACTCAGAAGACCATCGAACCAGAGAGGCGAGTCTAGTTCTCTCTAGAATCACATAATTCTTTCGTTTCGCCACATAGAGGTTACCATCCTTGATTGTCCAATCGATTTTATCTAGGTACTTGGAACGTGATCTTCCGCCTTGATGTAATTTGTATAATTATAATATTAATATTTTTTATTATTTACCTGGTTTTAATTTCAGATTGGCCCTATTCAAGACCGGTCTGCAGCAACTATTCCGCGAGGAGCGCGCCAATTCACTGCCACTCGCTCGCGTAACAGCGTACTTAAACGAGAAATATTCTCACCAGACCTTCGACAGCGGGGAGGTTCAAGCCGCACTCGACAGGATGACCCAGGACAACCAGGTCATGATGGCCGATGACATCGTGTTCCTGATTTAGTGACTTGCGGACTTTAAGCTTTACCTCTCCCACATTGGGAGAATTAGGATTGTATGTAAAACGTAATAAGTGAAGTGTTAGTGTGTTAAGTGAAGTGATTGGAGTGGGTCAGAAAGGCCTGGGTGGTTTTCTACACACCATTTACATGACCATAGCCATGAGATGGACCATGTCGGGCCAGGCTAGGGCCCAGCTAGCAAGCGCCAAGTAAACTCATGTCCAAGCTTTAGCAGCTGCGGAGCAGCCTATCTGTTAATTTATCTGAGTTTCCATTTAAGCAATACTTGTTGACCTTATTTGTATGCATAATGGTGGTTAACACATATACTGACTGTATGATAACATTATATAGGTAGGGCATGATTCATAAAAAAAAATGAGTCCCTAACACAGCTCAGGGTTAACGAATGATATTCCAACCACTGTCAAAATATGTAGTACAAGCTGTCTCCCACAGTTTCACCAGCTTTAAATTTGACTAGATTTCATCAAATTCGTAGATTTGTTTAATTGATTGAAAAAACACATCACATATTGTATTGTATGACAATTATTGATGCTTGTGTTTATATGATCATTGTCGTATTTGTAATATATCTAGGCGTATGGCGCCCGTAGATTATCGAAATAATTCAAGACCAATATGAATCATGGTATTTTTAAGTTTGTCATGTTTTGTTATTCTAGTTATTAATTAAACCAGTTTGTGGCCACATTTCCGCCTTTGTATGATTTCTTTCCCATAAATATCTAAAGTACTTGATTGTGAGTAAAAGGTTGAGAGTCATGATGGCCGAGGGAGTGGCTCTAGTAGTTGCCTGCGACACAAAGATTGCAAGTTCGGATCCAGACTGTGCCAATGAGTTTTCTGAACTTATGTAGTGATAAGTCACACAACTAGCTTTATGGTGAAGGAAAACATCGAGAAGAAACCTGCTTTATGAGGAGATTCTAAGATGTAAGTATAGTAGTTCTGGAGTAACGGCGATGAACTCTCCATGTGTCATGTTGGCACCTAAAATATCTAACGGAAAGTGGGTATGTGGGTACTTACTTTTACACTTTGCCTACCCTTGTGTGAAGGCGCTAGTATGTGTATGTATAAGTGAGGTGTAGAATAAAACTGTACTTTTACCAATAATTAGTTTATTTTACACTTGGAAGGTCACTTCCTGCCCTTACCTTTCCCTTTCTTCCCTTCCCTATTCTTGGAGAACTTATTACCTTTACCGCCAAATACGTTCTTCTGTTTATTGAAAGGCTTGCCTCTTCCTGGCCTCTCGTTTTTATTATCGTTATTCTTGTTAAACTTCCTTCTACCATGTTCTCTATTGTTAAATCTATTCCCTTCTTTGGGTCTCTTCTGGAATTTCCTTTCGTTAGCATCTTGGTTGCGAACATTCCCTCCATCTTGGGATTTGCCGAATTTCTTCTTCAACTTATTGTCCAACCTCATTTTTTTGAAGCCTCGCGCCGAGTTGTCATCAGCTTTGCGCTTCCTCGGATTTTGACTGAACAGATCTGGTAATGATTGTGACATGTAATATACACTTGTTTTTTTTAATTATTTATTAATTGCATGTCTCATGCAAATAATTACAATAAACGGCCATCTGGTCTTGTGGTCGGAACTCGTTAATGCGAAGCTACAGTTCGCGGGTTCGATTCCTGCTGAGGGCGGATATTAGTACCTTAGTCTTCGTTGTCCTATGTGCCATCCACTAAGACGCGCCCCACCAATTTCTAGCTGAGGGAGTCGCGGGATGCGGGGATCATGACCCGAGTCTATTAATTTGTAGTGTGCGTATGCACTCATAGGTAATCTTATGAGTGCATATGCAGTGTGTACCGATAATACTCAGTATCATTAGTGAAAATTTGCAAACTTACACTACTTTATATGAGCACATTTATCGTTGGCATAGTTCAGACCTTGCTATATGTGGAGGCTGATGAATGTGGATGAAGCGAAAGAGCTAAGTCTAAAGAGAACTGGCGCTTAATCTCTGCCTACCCTTGAGGGACTGCGTTCTCGGAGTCGCGCGCCATTTCTCTAGACTTATATACCTATCTCGCGTCGTG
>JACCPG010002312.1:0-28826 GCA_016069955.1 Drepana arcuata | reverse complement strand
GCCGAGTGGTTCGAGCAGTTGCCTGCGACGCAAAGGTCGCAAGTTCGAATCCCGACTGTACCAATGAGTTTTTCTGAACTTAAGTACAGTGATTAGTCACACCACGAGCTTTACGGTGAAGGAAAACATCGAGAGGAAAACCTGCATACGTCTGAGAAGAAATTCAAAGGCGTATGTATAGTCGTGCTTGAGTAACGGCGATGGACTCGCCATCTGTCACGTTGGCACCTAATATACCTCTTGGCGGAAAGTGGGTGTGTGGGCATAAATTATAAGACAACCTATACACTCGGCCTACTCTTCGGGAACCCTTGTGGGAAGGCGTGAGCATATATATATGGCTGTTTTGTCGTAACAAACTTTCACATTTATAAAATTTAAAATCTAGTATATTGGTCAAATATAAAATATATAAAAAAGTTTTTATATATGTTCATCTGCAAATGATAGTGCTTAACAAATATAGCTGACTGTACACATTCTGAGGCAAGGTTTTATCAAATTGTCGTTAAATAGCGTTAACGCCTAAACGGTATTGTGACTTTTTAATCATTATTTATGTCTCAATTGAGACTCAATAATAATAAAAATACTTATTAAAGGAATTGCGTTAAATGCTTTTCGAAAGAACTGGATCTAAAGGCTTATTATGAAGCTTAACATTCTAAAATCATAGAAAGTTGTACCAAGTGTACATAACATAACACACCCAACAAAATTCTCTATATATATTGATCCACAACTTACGGTTTAAAGTCTACTTTTTAAGTTGTGCACCGATCATATAAGAAGCGCCACAGTGAAGCGTTGCTAGGTACACTTAGTATACATATACATAATATTTTTGATGCTAGTTTAGAGCGGTGGTGGCCGAGTGGCTCGAGTAATTTGCCTGCAACACAAAATTGCATGTTCCAATCCCGACTGCATCAATGAGTTTTTAAACTTTAGTACAGTGATTAGTCTCAACGCGAGCTTTACGGTGAAGGAAAATATATGTTTGGCGGCGATGGATTCGCCATCAGTCACGTTGGCACCTAAAATTTTGTCTGAGGCGGGAAGTGGGCGTGTATCTATACTCCTATGCTAGGGGTACCTAAGGGGACCTTTGGGGGAGGCATGAGGCTATTACACTTTATGTACTTTGACAGAGGTATTATGTTTACTTAGCGATGTTATCACAGCAGACAATAAACGTAGAACTAAGGTTGGTGTTCACCAAGATCTATCTTAAGTGGTTGGAATTTTTCATACCTCTGTAACCTGTAGTGTCGCCATCTGTATCAAAGCTTTCTCCCTTAAGCAATTTTAAAACCAATTTTTTTTTTATGTTGGGATAAAAAACTATTAACATTTGTTTTGATAATATATAATAGCAAATAATAAGAAATTATTAAATGTTTGATAGAACCGGTATCATTTAATCGGATCTTAAAGCTTAGCTTAAATAAATTCCTCTTTCTTTTAAGTCGGTTAAAAATACCCTCTATATAACAAAATACCCTTAAAAGCTCTCCCTATATATTTATCCCCCAAAATTTTGGGAGAAAGCCCCGGGAGTTGGCATCACTTATCGCTTACAGCCTTCCTCAAAAAAGTATTGTAACAAATCGGATGATTAATTCCTGGGATTATAGTGCGCTAAAACATTCATAATATTAATTGGATATTTTTATCAATTTGCGATCGCGGCGCTTCTAGCACTGCGGGCTTTGGATGATCACCACGTGTTCCAAATACACGCTACTGACTAGGGCATCAGGTGAGAAGAGGACTAGCGCATACTCTGCCTTAATGGCAATAGTGCCAGCCTTCTTGGCACCCGCACGTGATACAACGAAATGAGTGTCATTAAATAAAACTTTTCTGTATTTATTTGGAGATAAATTTATATGTTTACTTATATAAGTATGATTAATTTAATATTATGTAATTGTAATATTAATGTACCTGTTTTTATACTAATATGGTGGTAAACAAGCACAAGGCCCGCCTCGTGGTAAGCGGTTACCGCCGCCTTTGGACACTAGCAACACGTGAGCAATCGCTGTGTGTATTTTACTGTATACTGTGTTTTAGTTGCTAAGCTACATGCAGTTATGTGTAACTCAATTGAATGTTTAATTGGATTAAATACGTATCTTCACATAAATGCTGCTTTATTTCAATTCCCGGCTATGTTAAGATCTCTTTCGATGAGGCTTTCCATTAAGGTACTTAATAAATGCTTGAAGTTGAGGACACCGATCCAAACGACACGCTATATCGACCAATCCTTCGCAGTTCAAGCAGTGCGACTGTAGTACGCGTTGCCATTGTCCATAAGACAAGGCAAAGACACCCCATTCCTTTAAATTACTTGTGAAGGAATATTACTTAGATTCCCTGCACTAATTATAAACATATATTTATATTGATATATACATAATATTATAAATTTTATTGTCTATACTAATATTATAAAGAGGAAAGATTTGTATGTAAGTATGTTTGTATTGAATAGGCTCCTAAACTACTAAGCCGATTTAAAAAAATCTTTCACTCTGAGTGACCACCCGTGCGAAGCCGGGACGGACCGCTAGTATTTAATAAAGCCGTGTTGGCTGAGTGGTTCGAATCCCGACTGAACCAATGAGTTTTACACTTATACACCACGAGCTTTACGGTGAAGGAAAACATCGAGAGGAAACCTGCATAAGCCTGAGAAGCAATTCAATGGCGTATGTATAGTCGTGCTTTAGTGCAGTGATGGACTCAGCATCTTATTAAATGAAATTATTAAATTAATAATAAATGATTAAATATTTAATAAATTACGACTATTAAAGAGATGTAAGTCTAAGTCTTGTTCAAACGTTGAATTAAGTGAGTTGCACTGAAACCGTTGTAAAATTATAAATTTTATGCATAACATTTTCTTTTCTCTTAATAATTCAAGCTATATCAATGATTCATAGTTAATCATTTCAATTGAGTGATTTAAATTCAAAGTCAGGCGTAGTATTAACTTATTTATTTTTATTTATTTATGCTTTATTGTACACTATATTTAATTTAGATAGTACATCATATGCAAAAAGTACAATTGGCAGTCTTATCGCACTCGGCGATCTCTTCCAGACAACCATTGGATGGAATACATTAATATCTAGATAATTAATTTGGTAGTTGGAGGTGTACGGCATCTTATTAAGAAAAATTAAATACATAATATATATATATATATATAAATTTTGTTATATATTATATATACATATATATATTTATATATATATATATCTTCTATTTTTATATATATATATATATATATATCTTCTATTTTTATATATATATATATATATATATCTTCTATTTTTATATATATATATATATATATAAATACTATATTTTTGCCATACTATATTTATACTAAAAAAAGCCGTGGTGGCCGAGTGGTTCGAGCAGTTGCCTGCGACGCAAAGGTCGCAAGTTCGAATCCCGCCTGTACCAATGAGTTTTTCTGAACTTAAGTACAGTGATTAGTCACACCACGAGCTTTACGGTGAAGGAAAACATCGAGAGGAATCCTGCATACGTCTGAGAAGAATTTCAAAGGCGTATGTATAGTCGTGCTCGAGTAACGGCGATGGACTCGCCATCTATCACGTTGGCACCTAATATACCTCTGGCGGAAAGTGGGTGTGTGGGTATTACCTATACACCTCTGCCTACCCCTTCGGGGACCCTTGTGGGAAGGCGTGAGGATATTTTATTATATTATTATTATTACTATATTTTTGTTTCGCCGTTTCTCTCCTGGCAGGTACTTTTTCTTGGAAACGGTGGTAACTTTAGTTTATATTGAACGTGACGTTCAATAAGTGTTCCCTGTGTCCCTTACGTTGAATAAAATATTTATACATACATATCATCACGCCAAGTCCCTAACGGGGTAGGCAGAGAGTATAGAGCGCCAGTTCTCTCTAGACTTACATACCTCTTTCGCTTCGTCCACATTCATCAGTCTCTTCATACATGCTCGTCGGTTTCGAGTACTCTTAACGTTCCCGTCCTTGAGAGTCCGATCTATTTGATCCAGGTGGTTGGAACGTGGCCTTCCTCTGCCTCTTCTTGCACACACTTTTGCTTTGTATATCTGTTTCGTCAATCTTTCTTCACTCATCCTTTCTATGTGTCCAAACCAACGTAACATGCCTTCTTCATCTTTATAATCACGCCCTCATTCACGCCAGTTGATTTGCGACCCTTCTACGGATCTGATCACATCGTTATTTACATTTTCGAAGAGATCGCATCTCGACTGCATTCAAGCTATTTTCATACTTCCTCTGACATACCCAGGATTCGCTGCCATACAATAAGGTAGGTACCAATATCGCGTTGTGGACAGCAACTCGAGCATTCTTGCTCAGACTTTACTGCCCATCAACGCCGACATGGCTCCATTCACCTTATTTCCGGCAGTTATCCTTCTTTCAATATCTTTTTCATACTTTCCATCTCGTGTGAACATGCTTCCAAGATAGCGCACCATTCACTTGCTCTTAGACCGCCCATTACCGATATAGCACACTCGGTCACTTTGTTCATCTCTTCGAATACCAGAACCCGGTCTTGCCAGCGTTTAGGTTGTTCTCCTTCTTTTCACATTCTACTTTCATTATGGTAACTAGTGACTGCAGTTCGCCCTCTGATGACGCCAGTAAACCGCGTCATCGGCGTATAATAGGCAGTTGACCACTAAGTTTCCCATTTTCACTCCACATCCGTTCGTTCTTAGTGCTCTCAGACAGTTATCTAGATATATAATGAACAGCCAGGCAGACATGATACACCCTTGTTTGACCCCCGACTTCACATCAAACCAGGGTGACATCCCACCATTAACCCTAACGCATGCCCCGCTATCACTAAAACTGTGTTACGGCAAAGTAGATTATTTAGAGGAGCCGTGGTTTGGTTATTAATAATAAGAAACACGTAGTCTTATAGTTACTTATGTTAAATACTTTTTTGTTAGAATGTAATTTATTTTAAGTTCCCAGATATAAATAATAAATAAAGGACGCCGTGAGCCGTGGTGGCCGAGTGGTTCGAGCAGTTGCCTGCGACGCAAAGGTCGCAAGTTCGAATCCCGACTGTACCAATGAGTTTTTCTAAACTTAAGTACAGTGATTAGTCACACCACGAGCTTTACGGTGAAGGAAAACATCGAGAGGAAACCTGCATACGTCTGAGAAGAAATACGAAAGGCGTATGTATAGTCGTGCTTGAGTAACGGCGATGGACTCGCCATCTGTCACGTTGGCACCTAATATAAAGTGGGTGTGTGGGTATTACCTATACACCTCTGCCTACCCCTTCGGGGACCCTTGTGGGAAGGCGTGAGGATATATATTATATATATATTATATTATATATTATATAAAGGACGCAGGAAACGCTTATTGAACGTCACATACTAAATAGAAAACTACAATTCCCACCGATTCCACGAAGAAACCTGTCAGGAGAAAAACAGCCAGTAAAAGTCCTGCTTTTCTATTTTGACATCGGTTCCCTTTTACGTAGTGATAAAGAGATATATTATTTATATTTGTATAATAAGCTTTTTCCATTAATATTATATGGCTACCGGCCACATTTTAGATTAAAGCCAATCTTAACGATCTCTTATGTATCTTGAATTGTATGATGTATTTGTGAATTATGTAGTTAAAGCCGAAATTACACTTTAAATATATGACTATGTATTTTAAACGTAACTCTCTTAAGAATTTCATTGCTTAAGATATCGTAATTATAAGAATGAAAGCTTAGTCAAACAACTGTGATATAAGTACGAGTGCCAAGATAAATAAGAAATTTATTTTTGGGAATGGTAGGTATTTAGGTTATAAGGTTCTAATCTTAATGATGTATTAACGATAGTCACACGATCGCGTGCTTATTTATAAGTAATCGTAAAGATAACACCTTAATTATTTATTTGTATTAATTAATTTAAGAATGTTCCATTAAAATGTATTGATTCCACGTTAACCATTTACCAAGTCATTGTACTTAAAGCAAATTATCTTTTCTCACCAAGAGCGTTGCGGTGCCGACTGCATACGTTTGAGAAAAAATGCAAATACACTCCCGCCTGGTGGCTAATTTCCAGCAATTTGGCACATGAATATATTTGGCGAAAATACGAAGTAATACTCTTTTCCACAATGTGAGTGGAATATATAAAACTACATTCATTTTAGAGACTAATGTGTAATTTGCATTTTATTCTTCTATTTGTACCACAATCGTTTCAGGATAAATATCCAATTGTTAGTGCCCCACAATGAAGTGTGTGTGCTAGTAATCGAATGCTTTACTAATGACCTCTCCAATAAGACGAACTATTTTGGAACTCAAATTGGGAAAAACTTATTGGGCGTTCCTGAATATCTTCAATATTTGAGAACGCTTTGTTTCGTCGGGTTGGGTCGATTTTCAACTGAATATTGTAGGAAAACGAGCCATAAATACGTCGTATTTCAATGCATCCTAGCTTCAAGCTTCTATAATTGCCGAAGCAGTGAAGTCAGGCTAATTGTGCATTGAACTAATTGGCTCACGGAACAACGATTTCAATTTGTTTCCAAATGACGAGCATATTTCACAAACCATATTTTTGATGTAGTTAAATTAAATGTGAAATTTTAATGAAAAGTGGTGCTGGGCCAGATTATATGAATCGAAATTGTTTGGTCTTGTAATACAATTGTATCGGTGATTTGGATAGTTCATTGTAGTTTTCTTTTATTATATTCCAATTAAAATGTTCTATATTAACTAAATTATATATTATATTAAATTATAATATTAGCTTCGCATTTATATAGATCCTCAAAGATTACGATTTTTTCTAAACTTAAGTACCTACAGTAGACCCTTATGTGAAGGCGTGAAGGTACAATTATAAATAATAAAAGGTACAATTTATAAATATTATTACAAAATTGAATGTCAATTAAGTTCTTATTTATAGAGATAGAGAGAGATTGTACAACTAAGATAAAAAGAGGCCGTAAATCTGAGCTGTGATTAATCACGAGCTTTACGGTGAAGGGGAACATCGAGAGGAAACCTGCATAAGTCTGAGAAGACATTCAAAGGCGTGTGCATAGCCGTGCTTGAGTAACGGTGAAGGACTCGCCATCTGTCACGTTGACACATAAATATATACCCAGTCTTACCCTAAATGTACTTTTCTGGGAAGGTGTAGAAATAATACATAACTCAGTCTGATTTCAGAACAGCTAAGGCACGCTGAATCAAACGAACATTCATGAAAAGTAACTAATTCCTGAAGACTATTCGTAGGTACTGACAGGAAAATTGGTGTTTACTTTTTATAATGGATGGCTTTTCTCATGTTTATGACCGAATGTAATGAGTAGACGGACTTTTAATCGGATCTACTTGTACCTTTCTAGAATTTTCGTCGATTGATCAGGGTCGCTTAAAATTTTATCATTCGTATGTATGTTGCATTTCTCCAATGTGTACAGTCAGATCCAATTACAAAGTGCCTTACGTGTATATATGTATAATATTTAATTCAGTAAAATAAGATAATATTTTACTTTTACAATTGAATAATTAATTTTATAATTATTATATATACAGATTAATTAAAAAAATGTTTTAATCATAATTTAATTTAAAAAAAAGCCGTGGTAGCCGAGTTGTTCGAGCAGTTGCCTGCGACACAAAGATCGCAAGTTCGAATCCCGTTCAATGATTAGTCACACCACGAGCTTTACGGTGAAGGAATAATCGAGAGGAAACCTGCATACGTCTGAGAAGAAATTTAAAGGCGTATGTATAGTTGTGCTTGAGTAACGGCGATGGACTCGCCATCTGTCACGTTGGCACCTAATATACCTCTGGCGGAAAGCGGGTGTGTGGGTATAAAATATAAGAATAACCTATACACCTCGGCCTACCCCTTCGGGGACCCTTTTGGGATGGCGTGAGCATATATATATATGGCTGTTTTGTCGTAACAAACTTTCACATTTATAAAATTAAAAATCTAGTATATTGGTCAAATATAAAATATATAAAAAAGTTTTTATATATGTTCATCTGCAAATGATAGTGCTTAACAAATATAGCTGACTGTACACATTCTGAGGCAAGGTTTTATCAAATTGTCGTTAAATCGTTCGCGTTAACGCCTAAACGGTATTGTGACTTTTTAATAATTA
Source organism: Drepana arcuata (assembly GCA_016069955.1). NCBI lineage: Eukaryota > Metazoa > Arthropoda > Insecta > Lepidoptera > Drepanidae > Drepana > Drepana arcuata. Next base: position 20,574 of record JACCPG010002312.1, on the reverse strand, counting down.
TTTATGTCTCAATTGAGACTCAATAATAATAAAAATACTTATTAAAGGAATTGCGTTAAATGCTTTTCGAAAGAACTGGATCTAAAGGCTTATTATGAAGCTTAACATTCTAAAATCATAGAAAGTTGTACCAAGTGTAGATAACATAACACACCCAATAAAATTCTCTATATATATTGATCCACAACTTACGGTTTATATAATATATAAAGTTTAAAGGTTTAAAGTCTACTTTTTAAGTTGTGCACCGATCATATAAGAAGCGCCACAGTGAAGCGTTGGTAGGTACACTTAGTATACATATACATAATATTTTTGATGCTAGTTTAGAGCGGTGGTGGCCGAGTGGCTCGAGTAATTTGCCTGCAACACAAAATTGCATGTTCCAATCCCGACTGCATCAATGAGTTTTTAAACTTTAGTACAGTGATTAGTCTCAACGCGAGCTTTACGGTGAAGGAAAATATATGTTTGGCGGCGATGGATTCGCCATCAGTCACGTTGGCGCCTAAAATTTATCTGAGGCGGGAAGTGGGCGTGTATCTATACTCCTATGCTAGGGGTACCTAAGGGGACCTTTGGGGGAGGCATGAGGCTATTACACTTTATGTACTTTGACAGAGGTATTATGTTTACTTAGCGATGTTATCACAGCAGACAATAAACGTAGAACTAAGGTTGGTGTTCACCAAGATCTATCTTAAGTGGTTGGAATTTTTCATACCTCTGTAACCTGTAGTGTCGCTAACTGTATCAAAGCTTTCTCCCTAAAGCAATTTTAAAACCAATTTTTTTTTTATGTTGGGATAAAAAACCATTAACATTTGTTTTGATAATATATAATAGCAAATAATACGAAATTATGAAATGTTTGATAGAACCGGTATAATTTAATCGGATCTTAAAGCTTAGCTTAAATAAATTCCTCTTTCTTTTAAGTCGGTTAAAAATACCCTCTATATAACAAAATACCCTTAAAAGCTCTCCCTATATATTTATCCCCCAAAATTTTGGGGGAAAGCCCCGGGAGTTGGCATCACTTATCGCTTACAGCCTTCCTCAAAAAAATATTGTAACAAATCGGATGATTAATTCCTCCTAAAACATTCATAATATTAATTGGATATTTTTATCAATTTGCGATCGCGGCGCTTCTAGCACTGCGGGCTTTGGATGATCACCACGTGTTCTAAATACACGCTACTGACTAGGGCATCAGGTGAGAAGAGGACTAGCGCATACTCTGCCTTAATGGCAATAGTGCCAGCCTTCTTGGCACCCGCACGTGATACAACGAAATGAGTGTCATTAAAAAAAAATTTCTGTATTTATTTGGAGATAAATTGATATGTTTACTTATATAAGTATGATTAATTTAATATTATGTAATTGTAATATTAATGTACCTGTTTTTATACTAATATGGTGGTAAACAAGCACAAGGCCCGCCTCGTGGTAAGCGGTTACCGCCGCCTTTGGACACTAGCAACACGTGAGCAATCGCTGTGTGTATTTTACTGTATACTGTGTTTTAGTTGCTAAGCTACATGCAGTTATGTGTAACTCAATTGAATGTTTAATTGGATTAAATACATATCTTCACATAAATGCTGCTTTATTTCAATTCCCGGCTATGTTAAGATCTCTTTCGATGAGGCTTTCCATTAAGGTACTTAATAAATGCTTGAAGTTGAGGACACCGATCCAAACGACACGCTATATCGACCAATCCTTCGCAGTTCAAGCAGTGCGACTGTAGTACGCGTTGCCATTGTCCATAAGACAAGGCAAAGACACCCCATTCCTTTAAATTACTTGTGAAGGAATATTACTTAGATTCCCTGCACTAATTATTAATATATATTTATATTGATATATACATAATATTATAAATTTAATTGTCTATACTAATATTATAAAGAGGAAAGATTTGTATGTAAGTATGTTTGTATTGAATAGGCTCCTAAACTACTAAGCCGATTTAAAAAAATCTTTCACCATTAGAGAGCTACATTCACTCTGAGTGACCACCCGTGCGAAGCCGGGACGGACCGCTAGTATTTAATAAAGCCGTGTTGGCTGAGTGGTTCGAATCCCGACTGTACCAATGAGTTTTTCTGAACTTAAGTAGAGTGATCACACCACGAGCTTTACGGTGAAGGAAAACATCGAGAGGAAACCTGCATACGCCTGAGAAGCAATTAAATGGCGTATGTATAGTCGTGCTTTAGTGCAGTGATGGACTCAGCATCTTATTAAATGAAATTATTAAATTAATAATAAATGATTAAATATTTAATAAATTACGACTATTAAAGAGATGTAAGTCTAAGTCTTGTTCAAACGTTGAATTAAGTGAGTTGCACTGAAACCGTTGTAAAATTATAAATTTTATGCATAACATTTTCTTTTCTCTTAATAATTCAAGCTATATCAATGATTCATAGTTAATCATTTCAATTGAGTGATTTAAATTCAAAGTCAGGCGTAGTATTAATTTATTTATTTTTATTTATTTATGCTTTATTGTACACTATATTTAATTTAGATAGTACGTCATATGCAAAAAGTACAATTGGCGGTCTTATCGCACTCGGCGATCTCTTCCAGACAACCATTGGATGGAATACATTAATATCTAGATAATTAATTTGGTAGTTGGAGGTGTACGGCATCTTATTAAGAGAAATTAAATACATAAAATTTATATATATATATATAAATACTATATATTTGTTTCGCCCTTTCTCTCCTGGCAGGTATTTTTTCTTGGAAACGGTGGTAACTTTAGTTTATATTGAACGTGACGTTCAATAAGTGTTCCCTGTGTCCCTTACGTTGAATAAAATATTTAGATTTTTGATTTTGATTTTATTTATAATTATTGCAGAGAATTTAGGTAATGTTCCTTCACAAGTAGTTTAAAGGAATGAGATAGAAAGGGGTGAGGTTGTATTGTTAGCTATGCTATATAATCACGCCTGCTCGATTACTTCTAACTTTGGTATGAAGAGGCATAAGACTACCCACTTTTAACTTTTTTTGGTAAGGTAAATACGTTGATATTAAAAATGCGAAAATTGGTGAGGGTACCTATACCTCTGCGTACCCCTTCGGGGAACCCTGTGGGAAGGCGTGAGGATATATAAGTGAGGATAAGTATATTATAATGTGATGTCCGTTCCTCTTTCACGCAAAAATTACCGAACGGAATTGAATGAAATTTGCCACAGAGATAGATTATGCGCTAGTTTAATATATGTGTAATCCTACCAATACTAATTACTCATTAAATCTAATTTCACGCAGGCGTAAGTTCATAAGAAGTAATTGGAACAGGCAGACGGAGTTTGAACTTGCAATTTGATGTCGCAAGCCACACCTCAAACCACTCGTCCACTTAGGCTCTAGGACTGTAAAACTTACTTTTGGAATATTACGTTGATATATGCGTGTTACCGCATTTCCTTATTCCTTTTAGGGCATCATTTTCGCGAGTACACGTAGCATTTTTCGCAATAAAATGTGCTTCGTTCAAACGTTCCGCTATAAAACCCTGGGAATTGCCGTCAATTCATTTTATGTAGCGTTTACATATGAAAGCGACGGGCCTTTTTTGGCATAAAACATTGTTTATTAGGCTACATTATCACCCCTATCGCTGAATGTTATAATCATTGATCTTTTAGCGCCTCGAAATCCGCTTTTACTCATTGCATATGAATGTTTTCACGGTACATATATCAAAATATATTTTTTAACAATTTTTGTCTGTCTATTTGTTCCGGCTAATCTCTGAAACGGGTGGACCAATTTTGACGGGACTTCACTGGCAGATAGCTGATGTAAATAGGAGTGGATAGTAGCTTAAGCTACTAAACAATGTTGTAAATTTTTTAAACCAAAAACATATTGATACCCCCTGTGTGACTATAATAGAACATGTTGATAAAGCATACTTACTATGTATCTACCAAACACATCTAAGGCGAAAATACATGTAGTTATTAGGTACTAGATATCTCTGCCACCCCCTGCCGACCCTCGCGCCATGCGTGAAGAACGTCAAATTCAAAGGTTGATACAAATCGAATACCATTTCAGAGAATTCAATTGGAATGTTTAATTAATGCCTCATTACGACATAGGACGCGGCGCTACCTTTTTGGATGACAAAGCCTTCGCTCGGTAACAAAGCCATCTGTATCTTTGCCCGCCCAGATTCCTTTTTCATTAATTTCATGTGTTATTATCAAATAATTTGGTATACTAAGCCTTATATATAAACCTAGCTGAGCCCGCGACTTCGTCCGCGTGGAATTTAATAAAAAAAAATTGTGTAGTTCTAAAATAAAAGTAGTCTAAGCTAGACCTTTTTCATTAGCTATCTGTCCGTGAAAGTCCCGTTAAAATCAGACCAGCCGTTTCAGAGATTACCCGGAACAAACAGACATACAGACACAAATTGTAAAAAAAAAACATTTTGTTGTATGTACCGTGTATACATCCATATGCATTTAATAAAAAGCGGTTATTTAAATAGTACAGGTCCTACAATTTTATTTAGTTGTACAGCACTGCCTCCCAACCAGGACCATCACCAGGACCAACCTGCTGAACAAGGAGCCCCTGACGCGCACTATACACACAATCAATCTTGTTGCGGACAATATTGATCTGTTCTCGTGTTCTATGAACGAATTCGCAAGGACCTCGTTATTCGTATTGTGCTATACTTAATTACTAATGTTATAATAATAGTTGAGAATATATAATAATAGTTTTCTACACTGTCGAATTGGTTGTATCTTTAATGGCAGTGTATAGTGTTTTATAATAAATAAATAAATAAATAACGGGAATGTAAAAGCCTGTCTTTAGAGAGGCGCGTTTCTATGTTACTCGGTAGCGAACATGCGATATTAAATCGCAACATTTATTTAGAAATAAGTAGTTGCCTGCAACACAAAGTTTACAAGCTTCCAAGGAATTTCCGAACTTATGTACAGTGATTAGTCCCACCACGAGCTTTACGGTGAAGGAAAACATCGAGAGGAAACCTGCATACGTCTGAGAAGAAATTCAAAGGCGTATGTATAGTCGTGCTTGAGTAACGGCGATAGACTCGCCATCTGTTGTTGAAAAGTGGGTGGGGTATATTACCTATACACCTCTGCCTACTCATTCGGAGAGGCGTGATAATGAAATAAAATTTTAATCATTTTATTATTAACACAAGAACGTAAACTTTTTCCGCTTTTTTTATTCATACAAGCGCTTTTTTTTAAGGATAATAGGGTTTCCAGTAAGCTCCTTAGGGAGGGGGGAGAATTGTTATATTGTGTTGGCAGCAGAGGGATTAGCCCCATTATGCTGCCAACACAGTATAACTCTCCGATACACGCGCCACATAGTGGCAACGCGCAAGTGATACTTCGGTATTGTAAGCGTCTATTCGGTATCGTAATAGGCTGCGGTAACCGTTTTTCATCGGGTGGGCCGTATGCTTGTTTGCCATTCTTGTTGTATAAAAAAAAGGATTTTCCTTAGTTACATGGCATTCCAGCGTCTCTTCATACTCCTGGTGTATACTAAAGTACATATTGGTGAAGCATACGCGTCGATAAATGCATGGATGTAGTTATCGAAGCAGTCAGTCGTTCCGGGATTTGGCTCATAAATTATAGAGGACCTCGGTGAAACGAATAACCTTTACGCATATAATATTATCTACGTCTTCAAAGATAAAAGTAAACTTAATATTAAATAAGTTAACTCGGCTTGAGTTAAGTAATATGAAGGCCGGAAGGAGCTTAAATATTGAGCTTTATACATTTTAAATATAGGAAAATATATTAAATATTCATGAGCAAGACAGACGCAATATTTTTTTCGAACCAGACCATCTCTTCGTGACTCAGCAGCATCACTATAATAAGTCGCCTACTTTGGGTATATTGTACCAAAATGTCCGTGGCCTGAAAACAAAACTATCTGAGTGGCGCACTAGTCTGGTACTACTTGAGCACAATCTGATTGCGGCCACAGAGACCTTTCTGGATCAGTCCATCGAAGATGCAGAGCTGTCTCCAGGCGATTGGAGTGTGCTCCGTCGCGACAGGCGCACGCCATGCGGAGGAGTAATGCTCGCGGCGCGGCCGCCTCTCGCACTGCGCCGCCGCCCTGAGTTAGAGACAGACGCCGGCGAGGACTTATGGGCCAGTTTTGTTTGGCGCGGCTACACACTCTATATTTGCGTCGTATACATTAAACCTAGTGCGACAGATAGTGACTATATGGACTGGTTTTGTAAAGTGGAAAGTGTTATCAATAATCTTAACGGTCCAGTCATAATATTAGGTGACATTAATTTGAATAGTGCATCGTTAACTGTAAAAAATTACTTTTGTTACTTTTTGTCATACTGTTGTCTGAAAGAGAAGAATGATATTGTGAATTTGCATGGAGGGATATTAGATGTGGTTTTAATCCAGGAAGGTGCTGGTTCCCGTATTTTACAAGTGTCTGGCACCGAAGGTCTTGTCCCCCCGGATGCCTACCATCCACCGCTTGACATTGAGGTGGGTGTCGGCGCTGCTCGTCATGAAGGCGCTGCACCACCCAGCAATATCCATACCTCGATGGATTGGGAACTTTAAAAAGTGTGATTACGAATTGTTATATGATCTGTTATCCAACATCTCTTGGGACAACGTCCTGCAATCTAATAACATTAATCTTGCCGTTAAACATTTCTATGAATCCATTTATAATGCTTTTGATGCTTGTACCCCCAAGAAAAGGCGTAATAAGTTTAAATGTAGAAGGTTTCCAGTCTGGTTTACCAGAGATATTATTTCAGATATTAATCAGAAGCATAAATTGCACCGTACTTGGAAAAAGACTAACGACATCGATGTATTTACCACATTCTCAAAACTTAGAGCAAGTATAAAATCTCGTATCGCCTTGGCCTACAACGAATACTTACAACGCATCGAAGATGATATCGGTATAAATCCGCGTAGTTTCTGGAAACACATCTCAGACCTCCGATCCAAGGGCGGGTTTGAACCCAGTGTGACCTATGAAGGAATAGATGTTCAGGGGACGCTAGCGGCTGATGCGTGTCTCTAGTGTCTTTCTTCCTGACATACCACTTTTAAACTCTGATATAATCGCAAATCTCGATAAAAGCTCCAACAGTAACATCATAAATATAGTATCTATTTCCCTATCTGACATCGCCAATGGAATAAATAAACTCAAAGTGAACACTGCCGGCGGTCCAGACAATGTACCTTCAGCCATTCTTAAATTTGCTAAAAATTTTTTTGCACCCCACTTCACCATATCTTTAATCTAGCTCTTAGCACTGGTAGTTATCCCTCACAGTGGAAAGTGTCCAGAGTTACCCCAATTCCAAAAACTTCTGACCTGACCAGTGTAACTGAACATCGTCCGATTGCGAACCTATGTTCCTCAGCTAAAGTATTTGAATTCATCCTCCACAAATTTATATACAGTCAGGTTGAAAGACACTTATGCGACGAACAACACGGCTTCAGAACTAAACGATCAGTCAACAGTAATTTACTCACGCTGGTTGAAGCTATTTCCGTACATCTTGACAAAGGTCGCCAAGTAGATGTACTTTACTTTGATTTCAAGAAAGCTTTTGATAGAGTCAATAATGACATACTGCTGGCGAAGCTAAGTGCCATAGGGGTTACACCTGGCCTTCTTAGGCTACTTACTGACTATCTGCGAGACCGTCAGCAGTATGTCAAACTAGGAATCTATGAGTCTCAGCCTTACCATACACGCTCGGGGGTAAGCCAAGGTTCTGTACTTGGTCCTCTGCTGTCCTTATCATGATAAATGACTTACCAGAGGTACTCCACCGAGCCAAGTGCCTTCTCTATGCAGACGACTTGAAATTATACTGTGAAATTAGTTCTGAGGCCGATTGTTTAGCAATGCAATCTGACATTGATGCAGTGTGTCAGTGGGGCCACTTAAATAAAATGGAATTCAATACTTCCAAGTGCCACGTGATGAGCTTCGGACGGGCACGACACCCCATAGTATATGATTATAAACTCGAAGGAAACCTTATTTCAAGACCACAACTCGTGAGGGACCTGGGTGTTTTATTCAATCGCAAGCTCACTTTCCATGAACATATGAACACTGTTGCCAAGGATTCCTATAGGCGTCTGGGATTTGTTCTAAGAAACACACGTGATTTCACTAGTGTGCAGGCTCTGAGGATGCTTTTCTCTGCTTTAGTCCGTAGCAAGCTAGAGTCAAGTGCTTCTGTGTGGAACCCACACGAGAGCAAATACTCCATTCAGCTTGAAAAGGTACAGAAGGCATTCCTTAGATACTTGTACAAGCGAGTGTATGGTTACTACCCATACCTATATCCCACTCAGTTTCTCCTTGGTAGCCTAGGGTTTAACTCTCTTCAAGCCAGGAGGAAACATGTCCAGATGGTAACTGGTATGAAGACAATTCGTGGTCACATTAACGCTCCTGTTCTTCATGACGAGTTGTGTCGTATGTTCGTACCCAATAATTATACGCGTGGTAGAAAGCACAAGCTTTTCTGTGAGCCAGTGTCGCGCACAGTAGCACGAGCCCGCTCTCCTATCCCGCGCACTCTCGCCGCATTCAACGCCTTACTGGATAATTACCCTGAATGTGATTTGTTTGCGGATGAATGGAAGAATATCTTGTCGGTATGTTTGGAGTTCTGTGAGAAGACAGAATGAATGTGTTTACGAGTACCTATTAGTATAAGTGGCTTCTGGCCGTTCTAATATGGATATTAAATAAATAAATAAATAAAATCTCTGACTAATTTGCTGAGAATACCATACTCCTACATATCACCTAACACCAAATATCCCGGTTTTTATTTACAGTGGGTCAAAAAAGACTAGCAGCATTGCCCGCTGGATAACAATGCTAATACTCTGAGCGAGAAAAGTCTTCTTGGCATTCTTATATATATCTATACTAATGTTATCAAGAGGAAAGATTTGTATGTATGTATGTTTGTATTTAATAGGCTCCGAAACTACTGGACCGATTTTTTTAATTCTTTCACAATTGGAAAATTACATTCACCCTGAGTGACAGGCTATATTTTCTTTTATAAAAAAAAATATGATGTCCACCCGTGCGAAGCTTTCCAATTTTTCAAATCGGTCTAGTAGTTTCGGAGCCTATTCAATATAAACATACTTAAGAGAGGTAGGGCATAACGGGCTTTCTGTTCGAACTTGGAGTTGCCCGACTGGGACAGGACCTCCAATTTATAGAAGTCCGTAACCAAATTCTTTTTTTTACCATTTTTTTTTGTGTTTTGTTCCTACGCGGTGAATAAGGTTTCCAGTAATGAGCTCCTTGGGGAGGGGGAGGATTGTAACATTGTGTTGGAAGCAGAGGGATTAAACCCATTATGCTGCCAACGCACTATAACTCTCCGAACACAGAGTGGCAAGTGATACTTCGGTATCGTGAGCGTAAATAGGCTACGGTAACCGTTTGCCATCAGGTGGGCCGCATGCTCGTTTGCCAATCTTGTTATATAAAAAAAACTTACAAATCTTTCCTCCTTATAATATTATATTAGAGTATAGAAGCATAACATAGAAGATTGGGGCATTGAGTGAGCATGAAATCCCAATTGCTCGGGCTTCCATTCAACCAGACAGAACCGGCTGCAAAGTGATATTCACGCCCGGCTAAAAGCTGTTAAAAAAAGTCTTCTAAAGGTCGACGTTTGTCGTAAATTGCCCACTGGTTTTGGGTCTGTTTTTAAATTGGAACGGGCAATTGAATACCTTTAAGCGTTGTTTTTTAATTAACATAAAAATATATTACAGTTAATTTTAACACAATCTTACTTCCTACTTATATTTTATTGTAAAAAATTATTAGGATGTTGGTTCCCCCTTCACGCCAAAAATTACTGAACGGTATTTGATGTAATATATAGATATATTTATAAATATAAAGATATATTGGCATATTCACTGTATCCCGGTGTTTAATCTGATCTTCATAACGAGTCAGAAGTTCAGAACGCAGTTGTGGTTTCATTTGTACCTAACCCTCTAGCGTATCTAAGAGCAGAACAAATATGTAGTTCAATAGTTCACACGAGCATTTTCCTCATTTATATAAATTACTTTCCTAAAGCCATCAAGCACAGGATGTCCCTATTTGTTGATGACAGCACGGTAATTTTTAATAAGGTTACCATTATTAAAAATTACCGTGCTTCGTGCGTTAAAGATATAGAGACATATAAATAACAGCCTTATATCAATCATTGCGTGGCTTAATACTAACAACCTAAAAATTAACATGAAGAAAACTAAAATGCATTTTCAATTGAAGCAAAAACCAATGTCAAATTTAAGCATAAACTATAAAAACTAAACTATTGAGGAAACTAAGGTAACGAAATTTCTAGGAATACATATAGATAATAACATGAATTGGCTGACACATACTGAAAAGGTATGTAATAAATTACACAAATTTTCTTATGCTTTATATATGTTAAGAAAGGTAAGCAACCTAAGCGCACTCTTGGCGGCTTACCACGGATTTGTAGCATCTACTTTGAGATATGGCATAATCTCCTGGGGTAATGCCAGTAATAGCACTAATGTTTTCAAATCTCAAAAAAAATGTATTCGAGCTATATGTCAAATTAAACACAGAGACACGTAAAAACAATGTGTAAACCACATTATCAAACTTTAAAAATATTAACATTGCCGTCACTTTACATTTATGAAATTATTATGTTTGTCAAAACCAATATACACTTATTCCAAGTATTTTCAAGTCAACGTCGTTCAGAGCTTTCCTTAACTAAAACTAAAACCACGTTTCTACATAAAAGTGTGTTTGCAATGGCACCAAAGCTATACAATAAACTCCCAAAGCAAATTAAACATTGCCAAAACATAAAAGAATTTAAAAATAAAGTTTTTAATTTACTTGTTGAGGAAGCATATTATACCATTATTGAATACCTAGTTGATATACACCTTTATTTACAATAACAACAATTAATAATATTTACAAAGAACAGTTGAAACTAACTACTTACAGATAAAATATTTGTCCCAAATCGGTATCCCGAGGCAACGTGCCAAAAAGACTAGCAGCATTGCCACGCTGGATAGCAATGCTGATTCTCTGAGCGAGATATGTTCCAGCCCGCTTGTCACGAGAGGTCTCGACTAGACGGCGCGAGACCTCTTTAAAAAGATGGTGAGCCTCAGGACCCCAAGGCCCCAGAGTTTCAACCGCAAATGCAGCAAATATGTAACCTGACCCGAGACAGGCATACTTGCGGCGAGCGAGACCGACTGGTTCCAGCACAGCAGGCACGCCGGCGCTGACCAGAGCCAGAGAGTATCAAGTCATTTATGGAGGAATGACGTGATATCCGGCCGGCACTGCTGATGCAGGATAGACCATGGTGTCCGGAGTCGTTAACAATATCCCCGCAGTGACACCGATGTGGGACAATACATTTAGCGCCTAAACGTAGGCTCGCACACAATCTGAAGGTTGCATCATCTAACAGCGTACCGATATTCAAAGAGGGCAATGCATAAAGCCAGAGTCCGGACTCCCATCTAGCGATTGCCAGGAGACGGGCTCTATCAGCAGAGTTGAATGCACTATCGAGAAGTGCATTATAGGCCAACTTACTGATAGGCTCATCTCATTGTTTTTGTATGTGCGGACTTAGGGGAACGTCTGTGTTTGGGCATGCCATAATCCAGGCATCTCTGGCCTCAGCCAAGTGCGAAACCTCACAGCCACTAAGTGACATAATAAGAATATTTCCTATGAGGTCATGCACACCATGTACTGAAGCCAGAAAAGCCGGTAAAGCCACATCGGAAATTTTGCGTATTCCCAGACCTCCGAACCTAATAGGAAGGGAGGCCTGAGACCACGAGCGGTCGTCAAAAGATATATTTAAAACTGATGAGAGGGTAGACCTAATTGTGTCATCTAAACTGTGTAAAATTTTACGGTCTTTCCATATATGGCTACTACGTAAAACGTAGGTAAATTTGGGTACAAAAAGACAGTGCCTAATAATGAAATAAGCCATGTGGCTCTTAATTTTGACTAAGTGGTCTGATGATTTTTGGAAATTTTTTATTTGGTCGTCCGCAAATGAGGGGAAAGCCTCGTCGAAGATAGGAGATCCTAAAAGGCGAAGTGAATTTTTGTCTAAAATATTTATATTTGGAGCATGGGAGTTAAATTTTGAAATAGTGGAACGTTCAATCTCCGAAGTGAGATCGGAGATAAAAAGTTCGCACTTCGAAAAATTTAATTCAAGTCCGATTGACTTGAATTCGGAAATAATCAATTGGAGGTCTGACAGTACCGAATTCACGTCACCGCCTAGGGTCCCATCGTCCAAATGCCAAATATTGAATTTATAATTTAGAACCTAGTTGATCAGTTTCAATATTTTTAAGAAAGTTATATAAAAACATTATAGAGCCGTAATTTAAGGAAACTTTCAACAATATGTTTATTTTTATATATAATATGAGTAGTAGCATAAACTCGATATTAAATAATTATTCTTAAGATAGTGTTATAAATAATATTATCTATATTTAAATATTTTGTATGCCTAGCGGCGGAACATAGCACCTATACCTGTGTAATTTAATACCATCTTATTTTCTATGTTCACGAAATAAATTATTTGATCCTCGGATGCTTTTGATTTAAGCATCCGAGGATCAAATAATTTATTTCGGATTCTTTGGTGCTCTGCCGCCTAAAATCATACAGCATAGATTTCTTTTCTTGAACAAAAATCCTCACAAACTATCGCACTTGCAATGTTATGTAGGATTTGTTATACAATTATATCATAAATACATATTATAAAAGGGATAAGGGATCTGCCCCATTTAAAATCAATAAAACGAAGAAGTATTAATTACTAAAAGCAACTGGTATGCTTCTCAATGCCCGGAGTATCTAACCCGTTATTAAGAAAACAATCGGTTGAATAGCGATCGTGTCAACAATCTGAAACAATAGAACTTCCTGAGCTCCTTGAAAACGGAACAGGCAACACAGGATTCAGAACAAAGCAATGACAATGGTATAGAACAGAACAACGCCAGCCTTCCCTCTTATATTAGCGCAATCGATTGTGTGTTTGTTTGAAGCTTTCGAGATGTGATGCAGCCGTGACCTGAAAATAAACCTTGATACAGGGTGATATTTATTCACTAGCTGTCCCGCCCAGCTTCGCCCGCGTGAAATAGTAAAATTAGCTGAAACACGATCGCAGCCCAACCTATCGGGTCCAATTGTGATGTAAGCTATCCTATATATTAAGTTGGATTACTGCACTGCACTGCAACTGCACACGGTGTGCAAATTTGATTGAAATCGGTTAAGTTGTTTAGGCGCTTATCACGGACTTAATTGCCATAAAAAAGGTTGAAAAGACCTATGCAACTCTCGCGGTCTTTTTTTTAGAACTTTTAAAGAGGAACAATTCCCTAATACATGATATTTGCGTAACTTAAACCGTTTACGCAGCGACGCAACGGAAGCTCTCAAAAAGGAATATTTTTTCCCGTTCTGGCAACATTATTCATTTATGCTTCGCTCCTATTGGTCGTAGCGTGATATTATATAGCCTAAAGCGTTCCTAGAGAAATGGACTATCCAACACAGAAATATTTTTTCTATTCCAACCAGTAGTTCCTGAGATTAGCGCATTCAAACAAACAAACAAACAAACTCTTCAGCTTTATAATATTAGTATATTATTATATTATTTGAACTATTCTCTTTGGTTCTTTATATGAATTGACAAATCTTTAACGTTGAAATAAAACCTTTTACTCACCTTTATGACCTCGTACTTAGGATTGTGAAGAAAGTTGCTTGTTGGGAAATGGAGCAAAATGAGAAACGATGCTTTGAGGTACGCCCACGAGACCCCGTCTCTCGCAAGCTGTTGCATAAATTAAAGCCAGTGTTGTAGTGAGATCATTTGATTTACATACCGAGATCCTCCGGTAAATCTTCAAGACATAGTTTTTATCCTCACGCCTTCCCACAAGGGTCCCCGAAGGGGTAGGCAGAGGTGTATAGGTAATACCCACACACCCACTTTCCGCCAGAGGTATATTAGGTGCCAACGTGACAGATGGCGAGTCCATCGCCGTTACTCAAGCACGACTATACATACGCCTTTGAATTAATTAATTTATTGAAACGCCTTCTCAGACATATGCAGGTTTCCTCTCAATGTTTTCCTTCACCGTAAAGCTCGTGGTGTGACTAATCACTGAACTTAAGTTCAACTCACTCATACATAAATATAATCACGCCGAGTCCCTAGCGAGGTAGACAGAGAGAGCTCGCTTCGTCCAAATTCATCAGTCCCTTTGTAAATGCTGGTTTCGAGTACTCTTGACGTTCCTGTCCTTTAGAGTCCGAGCGATTTGACGTATGTAGTTGGAACGTGATCTTCCTCTATATTTTTTTTTATGTAACATAAATGATTTATCGGTTACAACACTTAATCTTCACATGGAACGACTATTCCAAAACACTCATGGCCCGTTAGCTCGGTACGTGATAAGAAATCGATATAAAATAAAATACACAATGTTTCCCGAGGTAGTCCTTCGAATATTGTAAGCTTTTATCCCTTTCAATATAACATATTAACTGGTTATCTTACCAGTAAATAAAATGTCGTGAAGTGGCCCCTGGCTTACGCTTAAGTGATTCGCAAAATACTTCGGATAGTACTAAACAAGTCATGCCCCGCGGTGTCAGCTGCGCTAAAATTCATTATACATACATCTTCAACATAAATAAAAAAAAATTGTTGGTTTGTGTACGCAAATACTCGCAAAAGTTCTGCTCAGATTAAGCTGAAATTTCACACTATTTAAAATTGGGTGTGTGGGTATTACCTATACACCTCTGCCTACCCCTTCGGGGACCCTTGTGGGAAGGCGTGAGGATATATTATTATTATTTTATTAAAATTGGGTTTTTAACATAATTCAATTTTTTTTACTTACTCAAGCACGACCATACATACGCCTTGGCAGTATTTTAAACGTGTGCAGGTTTTCTCTAATTTTTTTCCTTAACCGTAAAGCTCGTGGTGTGACTAATCACTGTACGATGATATATATTCCTCAATAAACGTGAAAACTTCCTCAGAAGCTTTCTGAAGAGAAGTTCTTGCTTGTTTAAATAAACATTTTTTGTCGCCTACTAACAAATGTTAGTAGGCGACAAACAAACAAACAAGCAAGAACAAGAGTCAGCCTATAGCATTAGTATAGATTTATTTGTAATCCGTTAAGAGCCATATTTATTATTCCTTTTTAGTACTGGTATTGAAAAATAAATATGCCTTTTAGTGTATACTACACAGTTTTTTTTTGTAATTCAAAAAAAATTACTATAGTTGTGCTTGAACAACGGCGAAGGACTTACCATCTGTCAAGTGTGTTCAAGTAATTCTTTTATCTTATACTCAAATAAAAATCAGCTGTAACAATAAAGCTGTGACAAATTTTACAACAACTCTTACAAATTTGATCAGGAAACACTCGCAGTTAACTAAAATAGTAGCTCTAAATTCAACATTAAGCCCTGGATGACTTCCGGTATCATTAGGTGCTCGAAGCATAGAGATAAATTACACAACGATTACAGAAAAACACCGGATTAGGAGAAAATGCTTGTGTATTCCAGGTACCGTAATTTTTATTACTCACTCATTAGGAAACTTAAGGCTGATCATGAAAGAATTGAATTAGATAAAAATAAATTCTCGCCCAGAAAACTTTGGGAGACGATTAACATGATATCCCACAGATCCACTAGAAAATCTCCTAACTCGTATGATCTTTTAAATACCAATTCATGCTCTAAAATTGAAGCTCTAAATGCAGTAATTCCTATTTTTCAACCGTTGGACAGGATCTAGCCGACTCTTTACTGAAGCAACAAAATATGAGCCAAGCATTGCTTACCTCCAAAATTAAAATTAAAAACTCGCCAGTATGCTCTTTTTACTTAACTCCTACAGATGAAGAAGAAATAATGGAACTTATCTATAAACTAGATTTTAATAGCTCACCGGGTCTGGAAGACATAAATAATAAAATTCTGAAAGCTGTTGTTAAAAAAATAGCTAAGCCCTTAGCAACCATTTTTAATGTAAGTTTCAAAACGGGATCCTTCCCTGATGTTTGGAAAACAGCGTGTATAATGCCCATACACAAAGGCGGGACCAAAGATATCCCAAATAACTACCGACCCATCTCACTACTAGGGCCCATCTCAAAGCATCTAGAACGAGTTGTAAACAAGAGACTGGTCTCTTTCTTGGAATCAAACATTCTGCTCTCCGAAAGGCAATTTGGTTTCCGTCGTGGGAGATCCACTGAAGAAGCAGGTTCCTGCAGGACCCTGCAGGAATCTTTTCACACCCTTCTTGAAGAACTCCATGCTGTACTCTCCAGGGAAAACCTCAACGGGGAGCTCATTCCACAGCCTGAGCGTTCGCGGAAGAAAACTCCTTTGGAAGCGCACAGTGCAAGACCTTTGTGGTTCCAAGGTATGGGGATGAATTCCCCGTCGATGGCGAGAGGTGCGGTGGTAGAAGGTGGAAGTGGGTATCATGTCGAACAATTCTGCTGAACACTCCCCGTTATACAAGCGGTAGAACACACACAGGGAGGCAAAGTCTCTCCTCAGACTTAGTGATTCCAAGCCGCTTGTGAGCAAAGGATCATCGACAATTCTAGCGGCGCGTTTCTGAACCGCGTCAAAAGGCCCTATCTAGAATCTAACTAAGTTTTTATGACTAGTTTCTAAATAAACCTATAATACCATGTTGTAGAGTTGTTGACTATTTGTTTTACAATACCAACCACCCAACAACTACTAGAAGACATCTGTTCTATTTATCTACTGAGACATCCTATATAATATGATTGCTCATCCGCTCCTTTACAATATTTTTTCCGTTCGGTACAGTAAGTAGTTCAAGAGTAATTTCCTAAAAAGAAACTCACAAACTTCATTTTATAGCGCAGATCAATGATGAAAGAGCCAAGTAACAGGTGAACAATTTAGAAGAAAACCACGTTCAAACTACCTGGACCAAATATATCAAACACTCAACCATGTTAACGTCAAGAGTACTCCAAATAGGCGAACAAATATGAAGATGAAGCACACTTGGAAATTGTTACTTACAAACATATTTATAATAATAATAATAATATATCCTCACGCCTTCCCACAAGGGTCCCCGAAGGGGTAGGCAGAGGTGTATAGGTAATACCCATACACCCACTTTCCGCCAGAGGTATATTAGGTGCCAACGTGACAGATGGCGAGTCCATCGCCGTTACTCAAGCACTATTTACAAATTACATACTAATTACAAGCAAACATATTTACAATTTTCTATGCCTGAAAGTAGGTGTGTGTGTACTACTTATACAACTCTGCCTACCCCTTCGGGAACCCTTGTGGGAAGGCGTGAGGATATATTACATTAAACCCTAATTTAGCTTTCTTTTTTTTAATTGCACCCGTGCGAAGCCGGAACGGTTCGTTACTTTTTTGCATTAATTTCAATACTGTATCAAAATCAAAATCAAAATCAAAATCTTTTTATTTCACATAGGCCCAGGTGGGCACTTATAAAACGTCGAAAAAAGAGCACGGTTCGGGTTGGTCGCTTCCATGGAGAAGAACCGGCAAGAAACTCCATGGTTACTCTTTTCAAATCATTAGGCATATACAACAATAATATTTTTTCGTTACAGCAATAGTACCCAAGTATGGGGGAACAACGTAGGCCCGACAATAGGTCGCTGCTTACTATACAAAGCATACATAAAACAAGATAATTATAACAATGTTAGCAAGATCTAAGAATCTACAAAGCCTACAATGTTCTCACATTCACAAATTAGACAAATTAAACAAGTGACACAAATATTGTCATCAGTACTGTAACTAATTCTGGTCAAGATATTGAATAAATTAAAATAAAAAAAAGTAAAATTATTATTGTAAAAAAAACCCCGAAATGAGAAAAGAAAAGATTCAGAATAGTTAGAGACATCCACAAATTTGTGCCGTTTATGAGCTACCAAGGAAGCCGCATGCGCAGAAGGAACTAGAGCCAGACTTCTTTATCTTCAACGTAGTCCTTGATTTTATAATATGCTTTTTTAATCAGAACACGTTTGATAACGTTTTTGAACTTTACATCGGTCAGTTCTATAACTGACTTTGGCAGCTTGTTGTAAAAGCGTATACTATTTATAATAAAAGACTTGCTCGTTTTTGTTAATCTATATTTCGGGATTACAATTTCATGTTTACTGCGGGTATTTTTATTATGGCAGTCGCTTTTAATTTTGTAAATCCCTCGATTTTTGCGGACATATAAAATACATTCAAAGATATAGAGTGAAGGCAAAGTTAGTATGTCGATCTCTTTAAATTTCTCTCTGAGAGACTCGCGAGGACCCATGCCATAGATCGCGCGGACCGCCCTCTTTTGTAGAATGAAAATTGAGTCAACGTCCGCCGCTGATCCCCACAGCAGAATGCCATAGGACATAATACTGTGGAAATAAGCATAGTATACTAGCCTAGCTGTGGCTACATCAGTTAAATGCTTTATTTTCCGTACTGCATACGCAGCTGAACTTAACCGACCGGAAAGTGTTCTAATGTGCGGGCCCCACTGCAATTTTGAATCGATGGTAATTCCTAGGAATACAGTTTCCGCTATAGCATCAAGTTTATTGCCGTCAAGATTTAAATTCAGATCCCGTTGTGTTACATTTGGTAAAGAGAACTTAAGACATTTCGTTTTGTTTGGATTCAGTAAAAGATTATTAGCTGCGAACCATTTCGAGAGAACAGTTAAACTTTCATTAACATGCAAGACATTTGTATTTTTCCTATCTATTTTAAAAATTAGCGATGTGTCATCAGCAAAGAGAATAATATCCGATAACTTGGCCATCATATAAGGGAGATCATTGATATAAACAAGAAATAGAAAAGGACCGAGAATTGAACCTTGGGGTACGCCCATCTTGACTAAGGACCCGGAGGACGTCGCCCCATTTACATTAACTTTTTGCTGTCTGTTTGATAAATATGAGAGAACAAGATCAGCAGCGAGTCCACGAATTCCGTAGTGGTGTAATTTACATATCAGTGTGTTGTGGTCGACGCAATCGAACGCTTTCGAGAGATCACAGAATATGCCAATGGCATCCTGGGACTTCTCCCAGGATTCCAGAATGTGAGTGACGAGTTTTACTCCCGCATCCGTTGTCGACCTACGCTTCGTGAAACCAAACTGTTGACTATGCAGAATGCCGTTTGAGTTGAAATGATATGACATCTGGTCCAACATGATTTTTTCATAGATTTTACTCAATGCTGGAAGCACAGATATAGGTCTATAACTAGAGCGATCATTCTTACAACCCGATTTAAAAATTGGTACTACTTTACTATGTTTCATTAGATCAGGAAACTCGCCACTGTCCAAGCATTGATTGAATATGTCTGCTAGGACAGGAGCGATTGATTCAATGATATCTCCAAGAACCTTAACGGATATTCCCCATAAGTCTTCAGTATTTTTTATATTGAGACTTTTAAACGCGGATTTAATTGTACTTGTACTTATTGTTTTAAATTTGAAGTCTTGTATGTCCTCAGTAAAGTTTTCTTTTAAAAGAGCTTCAGCTAATGTCGAAGAAGAGGGGAGAGATTTTGTAACTTCCACTGGAATATTCGTGAAGTAATTTTCTAGTGTCTCCGCCACTTCTTGTTTATCAGAAATGGTCCGATTATCTATTTTCAACGACAATTCGTTCTGATCTTGTTTTTGTGTCTTTCCAGTTTCTCTGTTAATAACTTGCCACACAGTTTTTATTTTATTATTAGAAATACCTATTTTATTAGTTATTAATAGTGATTTTGCTTGAGCGCAGACACTTTTAAATATTTTTGAATAGTTTCTAACATAATTATGGAAAGCTAGATCTGTAGTTAGAGATTTTTCATAATATAAATTGTATAAATTATCTCTGCTTTTTCTTATTCCCGCAGTGGCCCATGCACTAAATTTTGATTTAGAATTTACTTTAACTGTTTTCAAAGGACATATTTTATTGAATTCCTGGCAGACTTTAGAAAATAATGTGCCGTAGTTAATATTGGGGTCCTTTGAATCAAAAATAGTGTTTGATAGGTTGTTTACAACATTATCATTAAATGATTTTAATTTATTTTTCGTAAGAGGTCTAATTTGAACAGTTTTAGCAAAGTCTATCTTTTTGCCTAGATCAAAAGATACAAGTTGACCAGTATGGTCTGACCTAACGCCACTAATTAAGAACGAGTTTTTAACGTTACAATTAGTAAATACATTATCTATGCATGAAGATGATGTTGCTG
>JACCPG010002311.1:0-14749 GCA_016069955.1 Drepana arcuata | reverse complement strand
TTTTACGAAAGATAAAAAAGCCGTCCACGCCGACGAAGTAGCGGGCACAGCTAGTACAAAATAAGTCGATTCAAATATATTCATGCAGTAGTTAATGGAACCGGCTACCACCGGTGATATCCGGAAGCTACCAACCAATACCGGCTTTTGATCCATAGACACATCCCAAGGGATTTGCAAATATCGAACACGGTGTGAGAAAAAATGTTTTCCGAAAGCTTGGTGAATACTTAATACGGGAATCACATAGTTGACATGCCGTCGTAGATGGAAGTCTAAACTTTATAGCTATCAACATAAGGGACACAATGACAGCAACGCTTAAGCTGTATTATCACCACAAGAGTTCGCGTTAAGAGACCCAAATTCGCTTGTACCTCCCGAGTGAGTTACGTGAAATACTCAATGTTGTGAGAAATATTCGTTGTAAGTATCACAAACTCGACTATAGATAGTGTCATCCACGAAGACGTGCCCCACCAATTTCTAGGGAATTCTATGCGAGGAGTATGACCCGAGTCTATGAATTGTAATGTGCGTGTGCAGTCATAGGTAATTAGTACCGATAATACTCAAACATTAGTGGAAGGTTGCACACTTACACTATAAACTAAAGCGAAAAATAGTGGGACGTGTTCTTGGACTTCGTGGAATATTTAAAAATGTGATTGTTACGACTTCTACCCAACCCATCGGTAGAACATTTTGATGTCATTGCCGTCTTTAACATACTGGAAGCCTTGGTCATATTGGGATAATAGAACCTCTATTATCCCAATATGACCTAGACAGAGACACTCCTTGAAACTATAGACACAGGATATAGAATATATATATAGAAAGTATGGTTCTAGGTTTATGTACATGCAAATGCTAGCAAGTATTAAGTCACTATTGTAGCCAGGTATTATCGTTTGATTTGGACTTTCCTACAAATACCATAAATGCGGAAATTCGTGGGGATGTTTGTTCCTTTTCCACGCAAAAATTACTGAGCATTATTCAATGAAATTTAGCACGGAGACAGATTAATTAGCTGGATAACATATAAGATACTAGCTGTCCCACCCAGCATCGCCCGGGTGAAAAAGTAAAACTTCCTGAAACACGATCGCAACGGCCAGCGACCACCTATCGGGTCTTATTATTATATAAGCTATCCTATCTTTTAAGTTTAATCAAACTGCACACGGTGTGCAAATTTGATTGAAACGGTCAAGTGGCTTAGGAGCACATCGCGGACAAACAACGTGACACGTAATTTATATATATTAAGAAGATATATTTTATAGAAATTATTAAATTTATCGCAGGAAAAAACCAATGAATACTAATTGTATACGGGAGAAATAAACATGTGTTTCGGTAGTGAAAATCCAGTAATAAAAACCAAGCTAGGAGGGCCCTATTGTCTTGGGTAAACCCAGTGGTAAAAAGGGGCTTGAGCCTATTTTAAAGATATAAAATGTAAACAGCCCCAAATTGATGAGTTTGGATGAAGTCAAAGACGTAGAGTACACGTAGTAGCGAAGTAGACTTACAGTTCTTTACAGACCTATAAGTCTAGAGAGAACTGGCGCTCTACTCTCTCTATCTACCTTTAAAGGGTATATATAGGATCTGAAATAGGCGGTATAAAGCGAAGCCAACGTAAGTATGCTATGCATGTTTTATAAAAAAAACCCTTTAAAAATTAGCAGGATAAATTATATTAAGGGACAATAAAAGCAATTTATAAAACAGCCAGCCACGTTTGTTAATGGCGAGATTAATTACCGTAGCGGTGGGCTCAAAAGTACGCGGTAAAGGGTTTGCATCGCGTGACTCCGGCACAATTCCTGGACGTAGGAAGTGCGGTGATGGATGACTCTTCCCTTACTGTGCCTTGACGCATGGGCTTAGGGCTGTGGTGTTACTAAAATATTTTTTTCAAAGCAGTTTACCGTATTCAACCAAAAATTTTTTTTTAATATTTTTAAGTCAACATTTTATTTTATAAAGAGGAAAGAGTTTTTTCCAAAACTTTTTGCAATGAATAATTTAAAACCGATTTTAAAAATCCTTTCATCTTTGGTAAGCTATATATTCGAGGTCTCTGATGCAACTCCTATTCGCCTCGTGCACGAGACGGCGACGAATTTCTCATCTGTTACGTTCGCACCTAAATTCTATTTTGACAAATATCTACAGGTGTCACTGCTAGCCTACCCCTTGGGGTAATCTTGCGGGAAGGCTTTAAGGTATTTTGAAGATGACACAAACGGGTGGGTTGTTTTTTAAAGATGGCTTCCAACGACCAAGTTGATGTGACACTTTTGACATTTCTTTTCTGACAATTCGTTTGAAATAGGAACTAGCGGCTTGCGCGTATAGTGTTGTTAAAGAATTGACAACTCATATAAAAAGAATACATTTTGGACCTACAATAACTTTAAACAGAGGAAATATTTGACTGTCTGGAAGTATATAAAATGGTCTGTAATGTAATCAAAAATGAACAAAACGATTGATTGAATCTAAATTATTTACACATATGGAAAACTCACAATATTCCGATGTAACATGAACTATGTTTATTCGTAAAATTCCTTCTTGAATGGCAACAAATTTAATTACTAATAAAAAAGTAAGTTTACCATAAAATATATAACCAGTGCTTACGAATGAAGAAAGATTGACAAAACATATAGCTAAAGAATGCTGAAAATACAAGAGAAATCTGGAAGTACAAGAGAAAGACCGCGTTCTAGCTATCTAGATGAATTTGGAATAACACTTAAGGAACAGATGGTGAATGTAGATGAACTCTCTCTGCCTACCCAGTGAGGGTCTCGGATTGAGGATTTTTATGTACATACATACATATCCTCACGCCAAGTCCCTAACGGGGTAGGCAGAGAGTATATAGCGCCAGTTCTCTCTAGACTTGCATACCTCTTTCGCTTCGTCCACATTCATCAGTCTCTTCATACATGCTCGTCGGTTTCGAGTACTCTTGACGTTCTCGTCCTTCAACGTCCAATCGATTTGATCCAGGTAGTTGGAAGGTGGCCTTCCTCTGCCTCTTCTTGCACACACTTTTGCTTTGTATATCTGTTTCGTCAATCTTTCCTCACTCATCCTTTCTATATGTCCAAACCAACGTAACATGCCTTTCTTCATCTTTACAATCACGCCCTCATTCACGCCAGTTGATTTGCGATTTGTATGTATTATTTGTATGTATACAAATAAACAGTCTCCAATTACCTGTTAATTACATCGTGATAAACAACGTAAATGAATCAACAAGTCGTTCAATAACATAGCTGCCAGATCAGTAACTCCGTAAAGGTGTGGAATGGAACGCTGGATCACATAAATTTGGATTTTTTTGTTGAGATAAATCACGGTGACACGTAGCCAAGAGTAAAAGGATAAAATAATATAATATATCCTCATGCCTTCCCACAAGGGTCCCCGAAGGGGTAGGCAGAGGTGTATAGGTAATACCCACACACCCACTTTCCGCCAGAGGTATATTAGGTGCCAACGTGACAGATGGCGAGTCCATCGCCGTTACTCAAGCACGACTTTACATACGCCTTTGAATTTCTTCTCAGACGTATGCAGGTTTCCTCTCGATGTTTTCCTTCACCGTAAAGCTCGTGGTGTGACTAATCACTGTACTTAAGTTCATAAAAACTCATTGGTACATGCGGGATTCGAACTTGCGACCTTTGCGTCGCAGGCAACTGCTCGAACCACTCGGCCACCACGGCTCTCTAGAGTAAAAGGAAGCTCTCCCATAACAGATTTGTTTTGGTTACACAATATCATCACGCCGAGTCCCTAACGGGATGGGCAGAGGGCGCCAGTTCCTCTAGACTATCCATTAAACCGTCGTATTCATATTAAATTACATGGTTACAGATTAGATTTTATACATACATCCTTACTAATATCATAAATGTGAATGTAAGTTTGTTTGTTACCCTTTCACGTAAAAACTACTTAACCGATCATCATGAAACTTTGTACACATATTCTTGGAGGTATTAGAAGTAACATAGGATACATTTTATAAAAAAAAATACATTTTTATGAGAGATAAAAAGCCGTCCCTGCCGAAATCGCGGACACAGCTAGTAAAATATAATCGCTTCAATGAGACTCTCATTCGGTAGGCATAGCTTATGTTTCATGAATGCATACATATAATATAATTAGTTAATTACTCCAATGAGTTTCCCACGGTAGGCAGAGGGAGTAGAGCGTCAATCCACATTTATCACTCAAAAAAGTATTATTTGTATATACAACAACAACAGCAAAACATTTTTTTTTATACCACATGGGTGACAAACAAGCATGCGGTCCGCCTGATGGTAAGCGGTTACCGCCGCCTATGGACGCTTCCAATCCAAGGAAAACCTCAACGGGGAGCTCATTCCACAGCCTGAGCGTTCGCCGAAGGAAACTCCGCGAAAACAATTCTCAATTACATGAAAATTAAAATTATTAGAATTTATTCTCACGCCCTTCCCACAAGGATCCTCGAATGGGAAGACAGGGGTGTATAGGTAGTACCGATACACCCACTTTCCGTCAGAGATATAAAAACTAACCTAATATAATTAAAATGCTTGTCCCAACTGGGCACGCAGAAGGGTGCCAAGAAAATTGTCAGCATTACCACACTCTATGGCAATGCTGCAGGAGTGTGTTTTCTATTAAACAGTTAATTTAAAAAAAACTAGTGTAGACAACTCCGACCATAGACTGTTTTCGACGGTGTTGGGAATTCGAACAATTTCTTCCACTGATCTCATTTCTCTTAGGTGGTGTGGTACCGTGTGAAACGAGGTCGGCGGGATAATTTATAATATTTGTGTATAATGTTTAATACAAATACCCGGTTCAATTTTTTCTGACAGAATTACATTCTAAACGTCGCTAAGTATATACAAGGAGCCCTTTAATTTAAGGCTGAAGAATAATGGCTTATGGAAAATAGCTTGGTAATAAAAATAGTTCCATTAAATTCACACGCCAGTCCATTCTGCGATTAGGATCGGTAAAGAACCAGCACTATAATATAGCAGCGCGTGATGTAAGAATTCATTCTACATTTTAGGCTTCCGGTAGTTAATTGGAGAGGTGTTTGAAAAAGGGGGAAAAAGAGGTTAAAATGTTCGGAAAATATACAACCATGTTATCCCTTCGCCGAGTCCCTTATATAAAGAGTAGAGTGCCAGTACACTTCACTTACATATGTCTTTCGGTTCATCCACATTCGTCAGTCGTGCATGTACGACTGACGAATGTCTGAAAACAGGAGAATGGACGCAAAATATCTCGCAATATGTCTTACACAAAGAGTAAGATACAAATAAGTAGCCATATACAGTCATCGTATGTACTTCAACAAACTATTCCTCTTCACAGTCCTTACGAACTTTCTCTGAGATATAGAAAAGGTCTCGTTAATAGAAATACCGCGATGAAAACTTCATACGTGTGAGCAAAAGATACATACATGCGAGAACTCTACTGGCGCATTGACACTTTAAATTACCGGCGAAAAATTTTGTGTATTACAGCTCTGCCTACGCCATCTGCACTTGTGGCAAGGCGTGAAACAATAGTAAACAATAGTAGTATTTTTTTTATCGAATAAGATTAGTCACACCACGAGCTTTACGTTGAAGGAAAACATCAAGAGAATACCTGAATACGTTTAAGAAGAAAGTCAAAGGCGTATGTACTCGATGGACTCGCCATCTGGCACGTTGTCACCGAAAATATATCTCTGGCGGCAAGTGGGTGTCTGGGTAGTATTTATACACCTCTGCCTAACCTTCGGGGAGCCTTGTGGGAAGACGTGTGGATATAGGCATGAGGTCGTATATGTCTTGTGTATCAATTCAGGTAGTAATCTATCTCTGTGTCAATTTTACCCTATTCTCTTCATTCGTTATTACGTGAAAGATGAACATCTACATGATACAACAACAACATGATAACATTCATCATCAGCCCACACTAGTCGACTACTGGACATAGGCCTCCCCTAAAGAGCGCCAAAGCGCCCTGTCTTCAGCCTGCCGCATCCAGCATCTGCCAGCAGTCCTTCGCAGGTCGTCATCCCACCTGGTCGGAGGGCGTCATACACTACGTTTGCCGAGCCGAGGTCTCCACTCAAGAACACGTTTACCCCAGAGATTGTCGGTTCTTCGCGAGATATGGCCGGCCCACTGCCACTTCAGCTTGCTAATTCTTTGAGCTATGTCGATAACTTTGGTTCTCCGTCGGATGTGTTCGTTGTGAATCCTTCAGAGAGATTCCGAGCATAGCTCTCTCCATAGCTCGCTGAACGACCTATGGTAGACCAGCCCTATCGTGAGTGTCCACGTCTCAGCTCCGTAGGTCATGACGGGTAGGACGCACTGATTGAAATCTTTTGTTTTCAAGCATTGCGGTATGAATGATAACATTGAGAGCATGTAATGAACCGCAGCGACACCGCATTGCATGCTACGAATCAACTCTAAAAGCTTTAAAGTTTATTAGCTTATCCTGCTCGCTTAATATTTCACGTTGGGTACGGCCGCTGCAAACATGCACGTTGCAGAGTTTTAAAAATGTTGACACATTAATAACATACGGACGGCTATTACACCGTGATGTAACACGTGATTATAACATCAGGAACTTTACGGCGAAGGAAAACATCCAGTCGTCGATGGACGGTAGCGCCATCTGTCACGTTGGCGCGTAAATACATCTCAGACTACAAAAGATGGAGTTTGGAAAGGCGTCAAGAAAGATATCATCATCAATGTTCAAGACTTTTAAGATTTTCATACTCAATTGCGCCAGAACAACTGTACAGAATTTGATGGAATTTGGCACAGAGAGGAACAGAGAAACCTGCATACCTTGAGAAGAAATTCTCAAACGTATGTCTCATAATTATATAGGTAAAGTCGTGCGATGGACTTGCCATCTGTGACGCCGGCACCTAAAATATATCTATGACGGAAAGTGGGTGTTACCTACATACTAACTAATAAACCTTTGCCTATTTATACAGTTTGGTGCAACAGCCGCCCATGTAATCTCGTCCACAAGTTAGCTCTAACAAATTTTGTATTTTGGAACCTAGCAATAACATTTCTCGTAATAAGAGCTTTAGTGGTCAAACGAGAAGGTTTTAATGCGGATAATGCTTCTTAATTTTGTTTAAGGGGTCGCGGTCGTTACTACAATTACCTACAATGCTGCAATGCCGAATCCCATGCTACGAGTAAATTTTGTATGAATAGGTATGTAATAGCTGTCAGTTACGGAGGCCACAAAGATTGCAAGTTCGAATCTAGACTGTTGCAATGCGCCTTGGTGAATTTAATGCGCTTTGTTAAATTTTAGTTTATTTGGTGAAGAGAATCAATCGTACCACGGTTTTTAGAGTGAACGAAATCACCGAGAGGAAACCTGCATTTGTTTCTAATGTCATAATTGACGTATTACAATTATCCCACAAATATACTTGTCATCCTTACTTCCTTATAATAAATATACTTCCTTACTAATATTATAAATGTGAATGTAAGTTTGTTTGTTACGCTTTCACGTAAAAACTACATAACCGATTATCATGAAAGTTTGTACACATATTCCTGGAGGTATAAGAAGTAACATAGGATACTTTTTATTGAAAAAAAAAAACATTTTTACGACTGAAAAAAAGCCGGTTTACTGATATTTTTTATGGTGATGGCTTATACCCAGGATTAAGACATAGGCTACATTTGAATCCCGAAAGATTCAAAGCTCTAATATTATAAAGGCAAAAATATGTATGTTGCTCTTTCCACGCGGGCGAAGCCGCGTGCATAAGCCAGTAATATTATAAAATGTGAATGTAAGTTTGTTTGTTTCGCTTTCACGTAAAAACGACTTAACCGATCATCATTCAACTTTGTACACATATTCTCTAAGGTATTAGAAAGGATATAGGATTATAGGATGGGATTTTTATAACAAAAAAAAAACAATTTTTACGCAGGAGGAAACCGCAGGGCTCAGCATGTCTACTCGTATTATAAATATGAAAGATTGAAAAGTTTGTTATTCAGTTACGCCAGAACCGCTGACCCGATTTACATGAAATTCGACACAAAGATAGAATAATAGCTGGATTGACACATGAGACATTCGCAAAAATCTACAAATGATCAAATCAAATCAATCAAAATCTTTTTATTTCACATAGGCCCAGGTGGGCACTTATAAAACGTCGAAAAAGAAGCACGGTTCGGGTTGGTCGCTTCCATGGAGAAATGAAATTTCATATTCCGCTGTTGAAACGTGGGGCTCAACTAATTACAAACATATCACGTGACTTTGTACCCCAAGTTATTCAGTGTTACATGGCGCCCAATACCTTTACAGATTTTTTCTGGATGTGACCCCTGCATAGGGTGTGTATTACAAACATACATACATATAATCACGCCTCTTTCCCGTAGGGGTAGGCAGAGACCACTTCTTTCCACTTGCTACGATCCTTACATACTTCTTTCGCTTCGTCTACTTTCATTATTCTCTTCATACATGCTCTTGGGTTTAGGGTACTCTTGACTTGACCTTTTTTCAAGCCGTCCCTAATTTGGTCTAGAAACGTCCGTCTAGGTCTACCCCTTCCAACAATTTCATTCACACTCGCCTTATACACTTTTTTCGTCAATCGTTCTTCATTAATTCTCTCGACATGGCCAAACCATCTCAGCATACCTTTCTCAATTTTTGTCACTACATCTTCTTTCAGACCACAACGTTTCCTTATCTCACTATTTCTTATCCTGTCACTCAGTTTTTGTCAATCAGTGTATTGCCCTAATATATAGCGAGGCTTCATAACAGAGAACTCTAAACACCGTTGATTGTCGGCCGTCCCTGGTGTGCCAGGACCGTGCTCATTTCACAAGTTAAATTGCCAATATAATTAATTCAAGAGTATTCCCGCGCCGCAGATGGGTTAAAATTTAACGCAATTTAAGCGCTTCTGAAATAAGGGTATTAAATATCATGAAAAAAGTGTATTTCGTTATTAAATATGCAGCCACCGTATATGGCTACAAGTCATTGTTACTATTTTTTATTTATTACATTACATTAGATTTACGAAAATATTGGAAAAACTACGCATTTTATTATATTTTTATTTTTTTCTTTATTTTTGATAGAGGGTACTTTTAAAAAGTATTAAGAGACGACTGTCTGGTCTAGTGGTTAGAGCTCTGACTGCGAAACTTGAGGTCGCGGGTTCGAATCCCGCTGAGGGCAGATATTTGTGTGATGAACACGAATATTTGTACCTTAGCCTTGGATGTCCTATGTATTTATGCATATATCTATCTATATAAGTAAATATATCGTTGTCTAGTTACCATAACACAAGCTTTGCTTAATTTGGGACTAAGTCAATTTGTGTGGAATTGTCCCAGGTATTTATTATTATTATATTTATTTTAGATTTTCTAACCGACTCATTTCTTTGCGGTCCAATGTATATGTATAAATGTTATCATGCATACTATATACTATACGGGCTATATATCTTATACTATATCCTGACATAACCAAAGAGCTTTGTCCGTTAAAGTTAGTACAATGAGATAATAAAAGCCGCGTGCCGAGTGGTTCGAGCAGTCGCCTGAAACACATAGTATACTAGCTTTTTCCCGCGGCTTCGCCCGCGTGGATTTCGAAAAAGTAGCTTTGGAAATTTTCCTGCTAGAATCAGTTCAGCCGTGAAAGAGTATAATTATAATAATATAAGAACTTTGAATATTTCAAGATTTAGAAAAAGAAGTAGCCTATGTCCTATTCCTAGGTATAAGCTATCACCATTTTAACTTCCAGCCAAATCGGTTCAGCCGTTTGGCCGTAAAAGAACCGCAAACATCCAAACTTACAAACTTTCACATTTATAATATTAGTAAGAAGTAAGATAATATTATAAGTACAATGATTAGTCACACCACGAGCTTTACGGTGAAGTAAAACATCGAGAGGAAACCTGCATACGTCTGAAAAGTAATTCAAAGGCATATGTCCCGCAGTTTCGCGTAAATTTTTATGATACATATCGCTTTGTTCCAGAGATGAGCGGATACAAACAAATACTTTACCCTTTATAATGGGTATACATTCGACCACACACGTATCCCACCAGCGGGTAAAGTAAAGCAAAATAACCCACTTGAAACTTAAACACTTCATTCAGTTCCAGGCGAAAACTTAGCCCATCTGTTTACTTGTCGCTTGACTTACTTTGCAAAGAAATAATAATAATAATATACCCTCACGCCTTCCCACAAGGGTCCCCGAAGGATTTATTAACTTATTTATGTCAATACCTTCATCACCCAGCACCCAATAGCCCGGTTTCCCACGATATTTAAAGGGAAAAGGAATTTAAATGTAATCTACTTTCAAATTAAGAATATAAAGTGAAAAAACTGACAACTAAGTTTTGTTTAAAATACGTATTTTGAAATAAGAAAAAAGATCATGAAAAATAAATAAATAAATACATTTTATTTCACACGAATACCAACTAAATAGGTGGCAAATAAGCACGCTGTCTGCCTGATGGTAAGCGGTTACCGCCACTTTTGGACGCTTGCGTTTGTGTTGCGTTGGTGTACCAGAGGTATAGCTCGCGCGCCGCTGACCCTGCAGGAATCTTTACACACCCCTCTTGAAGAACTCCATGACGCAATCTCTTAAGAAAACCTCAACGGGGAATTTATTCCATACTGCGGTTGTTACTGTATTACATACTTTATATGAATAAAATATTTTTATGTAATAAGAATACAAATAGGATTTAAAATTAAAATACAACGCGATATTGGTACCTACCTTATTGTATGGCAGCGAATCCTGGGTATGTCAGAGGAAGTATGAAAATAGCTTGAATGCAGTCGAGATGCGATCTCTTCGAAAAATGTGCGGCGTAACGATATTAGATCGGATCCGCAATGAAGAGATTCGCAAATCAACTGGCGTGAATGAGGACGTGATTGTAAAGATGAAGAAAGGCATGTTACGTTGGTTTGGACACAGAAAGGATGAGTGAAGAAAGATTGACGAAACAGATATACAAAGCAAAAGTGTGTGCAAGAAGAGGCAGAGGAAGGCCACGTTCAACTACCTGGATCAAATAGATCGGACTCTGAAGGACGGGAACGTTAAGAGTACTCGAAACCGACGAGCATGTATGAAGAGACTGATGAATGTGGACGAAGCGACAGAGGTATGTAAGTCTAGAGAGAACTGGCGCTCTATACTCTCTGCCTACCCCGTTAGGGACTTGGCGTGATGATATGTATGTATGTATGTATGAAATTAAAATGTTTATGTTATCTAACAGTAGGTATATTAAGAAATCCTTGTCAGAATTTCATATTCGGAATCCAGTCCGAAGAGTCCCGCTACATAGACACTGTACATCTCTTGATTAGTTCAATAATCCTTAATAATATTATAAATGTGAATGTAAGTTTGTTTGTTACGCTTTCACCTAAAAACTACTTAGCCGATCATCATAAAACTTTGTACACATATTCTTGCAGGTATAAGAAGTAACAAAGGATACTTTTTATTGAAAAAAATAATTTATGAAAGATAAAAAAGCCGTCCACGCCGACGAAGTCGCGGGCACAGCTAGTCTTAAAATAAAATACGTTAGCATAGCATAACTGGTAAGGTTAGGTTAGGTTATATTTTTCTTAAAATTGACATTTTTGATTCATTTTTACTGTTATTTTCAACACAATATTAATTTGTTTCTGACCACCATCACCATCATCATTCACCATCATTCACCATCTTTTGATCGCGTAAACAAACAATGCGACGCGCGCGAAGACCACGCCAGCGCCATCATCTTCGCGTAATGTAACAAATTTTATGATCGGCCCAGTGTTTAGCTGGGAATATCGACAAATACGTTGTTTTCTTTTGTTAAAAATACGCCCGACTTTTAACTGGGCAACAGATACGGGCGGCAAACTCACGATGTGCCGGCGTTTCACGATGTGCCTGGGCACATCATCTGGGCAATTAAGCGATCGGCCGACGACATGTACATAACGTACCTTCCCTTAAGTTAGGTCGATTTGATCCATCTAGTAAGAACGTAGTCTTCCTCTGCCTTATCTGTCAGATACTTTCGCATAGTAAAGTACAAGCAAATGATAATAATACTAATGACACATACACACTTTTGCTTAATACTACAAAGCGTAATTGTGTGCAAAAAGAGGCACGGGAAGACCATTTTCCAACTACCCAAATCGATCGGTCGCTCAAAGACGGGAACGTAAAGAGTACTCGAAACCGACGAGCATGTCTAAAGAGACTGATGAATGTGGACGAAGCGAAAGAGGTAAGTCTAGAGACTGTGAAGTGAAACTGGCGCTCTATACTCTCTGCCTACCCCGTTAGTGACGGCGTGATGATATGTATGTATGACACATACAACCGCTTGACAATGAGGAAAACGGTTTGAAACAAGAATAACTGTTATCATGCCAGCTCCAAGCGTAATAAACAGTGTAATTGCATCACAATATCCAAGGCGATTATGATTTGTTGAGAAGTTATGAAACATTTAATAATATTTTTTTTTTTTATATTTCTTTGAATTTTCATGGCGGTGTGCGAGCCTCAGTAGCAATATTTTTTCTTAACTTAGTTATAGTAGGTATACTTTACGAGCTTACATCTCTACCTTCTTCTTTCGGAACCCTTGGGATTAGTGATGTACATAAGTGCAGAAAATACTCATTGTTATGGTAAGTCGGGGTTCAAATATGAAAAGTTTATGCGAGCGATCTGGTGCTTCAAGCGTCCATAGACAGCGGTAACCGCTTACTA
The DNA here is from genome assembly GCA_016069955.1 of Drepana arcuata. Lineage (NCBI taxonomy): Eukaryota > Metazoa > Arthropoda > Insecta > Lepidoptera > Drepanidae > Drepana > Drepana arcuata. The sequence goes on along the minus strand of JACCPG010002311.1, from coordinate 1,816 downwards.
TCAGGTGGACCGCATGCTTGTTTGTCACCATTATAAAAAAAGAAACTCGGCCACCATGGCTCGAATTATTATTAAATAAGAAAGTACTTTGCCACGAAAATAAACAAACTAACTTCATACTTTTCATTTCCTGTCTGTTGTAATCCCCAAAGATTTGGCGCAAGTTATAAATTATAGAGATTTTATACACTTCATCTTATTCCTGTGATTAGGAGGATATTCGCGTAAAAGAAAACTTGTGGGGGTTCTGCTTCGAGGTAATGGTTCAAAAACATTTGTATCATTAACATTTGAATTTTGAAACCAGACAGATTTAGGAAAGAAAGGAAAAATGTAAGAAAACTTTAAAACGTATAAAGGGTACGTGAGATGGCGGCTCGCTCAAATCTCAGGGCACGTCGGCATAGTATATATAGAAAACCACATGTAGAAACATGTCTGGGGAGCAATTAGAAGACGTGTGTATAGTCTCACTATCTGTCACGTTGGAATCAAAATTTAAATTCGGAAAAAAGAAAATAAATATATACATATATATATATAGAACATCCAAAACTAAGATACTCGTGTTCATAACACAAATATCCCCCAGCAGGTATCAAACCCGTGACCACAAGCTTTGCAGATCAGAAGGTCGTAAAATATGTTTCGAAAATTCAATAATACTGAAAACCTTTTTTAACTGTTGACGTCATAAGAAACACCGAGCACGCCTGCCAGGGAGTGGGAATTCTACTATCCAGCCGCTTGGCAGAATGTATGATAAGTTATGATACGAACATTTATGAAGAGACTGATGAATGTGGACGAAGCGAAAGAGGTATGTAAGTCTAGAGAGAACTGGCGCTCTATACTCTCTGCCTACCTCGTTAGGGACTTGGCGTGATGATATGTATGTATGTATATATGACGTCATAAGTTTATACCTTGAACCACGCGACCCTCTAATCGACCCTCGATAACTAACATGATTTCCTAAACGGATATAACTTTTTGCCGCGTCAAGGACAATATTTGATTGATGTCTTTGTGATTGGGATCAGCTTTCGTACTTACAGCGGACCCTGATTAGTTTTTCAAAGCTCTTTTGTGAACGGATACTTAATTTCCTCCCGTTTTAAACTGTTAATGGTCTGTTAATGTAATAAAACATATCTTTGTGTAGATCCCGATCGATCGGACGCTCGAAGATGGGAACGTCAAGAGTACTTGAAACTTGTTAGCATGTATGAAAAGACTGATGATGTGGATAAAGATACCCGATAGCGATACCCTTAGTGCAAGCGTCTATAGGCAGGCGCCGGTAAAAGCTTCACCTATCAGTCGGACGGCAAAAAGTTGTGAAAATCTATTTCTCTGTAAGTCTTGAGAATACTGGCACTCTTCTCTCTCTGCTTACACCGTGGGGCGGCGTGAAAGCTTTTCTCGGCACGTTGCCATGGCATACTAATTTGGGTCAAATTTTTTTTTTATCAACAAGAGTGGCAAACAAGCATGCGGCCCACCTGATGGGAAACGGTTACCGTAGCCTATTTACGCTCACGATACCGAAGTATCACTTGCGCGTTACCACTCTATGTTGGGAGAGTTACAGTGTGTTGGCAGCATAATGGGTTTAATCCGTCCGCTTCCAACACAATGTAACAATCCTCCCCCGCCCCAAGGAGCTCATTACTGGAAACCTTATTCACCGCGTAGGAACACAACACAAAAAATTGTGTTATTTGGCTACGGACTTCTATAAGGTGGAGGTCCTGCCCCAGTCGGGTAGCTACAAATCGAACGGGAAGCCCGTTATGCCCTACCTCTCTTTATT
>JACCPG010002310.1:0-14648 GCA_016069955.1 Drepana arcuata | reverse complement strand
GCGACACAAAGATCGCAAGTTCGAATCCCGACTGTACCAAAGAGTTTTTCTGAACTTAAGTACAGTGATTAGTCACACCACGAGCTTTACGGTGAAGGTAAACATCGAGAGGAAACCTGCATACGTCTGAGAAGAAATTCAAAGGCGTATGTATAGTCATGCCTGAGTAACGGCGATGGACACGCCATCTGTCACGTTGGCACCAAATATACCTCTGGCGGAAAGTGGGTGTGTGGGTATTACCTATACACCTCTGCCTACCCCTGTGGGAAGGCGTGAGGATATACTTGAGAATGACGAGTGTGGAGTAAGAGATCTGTAAGTCTATAGAGGGGCGCTCTTCCCTCTCTGGCTAGCCAATGAGAAACGGCGAGATAGTTGTGCACTCAACTACAAACTATCGCTGTTCACCCGTGTGGGACTCGCCGTGAAGAGAAGTATGACTTATGGCTGGAGACGAGACTGATTTTATACTTACATACTTATCATCACGCCGAGTCCCTAACGGGGTAGGCAGAGAGAATAGAGCGCCAGTTCTCTCACAACTTGCATACCTCTTTCGCTTCGTCCACATTCATCATTCTTTTCATACATGCTCGCCGGTTTCGAGTACTCTTGGCGTTCCCGTTCTATCTAATTCAAAAATGTTATTCAACGCAGACAAAACCACGGGGCACGGTTTGTTGCAAAATAAAACGATTTCGTCGCATAATAAAATGAATTACCCCGAACTCACTACTACCCCATCAGTTATAACTGGAAGATTTGACATCGTTATCTACGTTATGACATTTTTTGGTCCGTCTTAATGGATGGGCTGATCTAGTCCCTGTTAAATTCATCGGAAAATTGCGTTGGATCCATTTGTAATGGCGTTGTAGTTTTTATGGTACAGTTGTTGTCAGGATTGCAGTAACGGGATTGTAGGGATCTTAAGGGAGTTACGGGATCGTACATAATATTGAAAATGCGAAAGTGAGTCGGTTTTTTTGTATCTGTGTGACGCTTCCATGCACACTCATGTGAAGATTTTGTTTTATGTATCCTCACGCCTTCCTACAAGGATCTCTGAGGGTAGGCAGAAGTGTGTAAACACTATCCAGGCACCCACATTCTGCCGGATATTGGAGATGCCAATGTGTCAGATGGCGCATCCATCGCCATTACTCAAGCACGACGTATGCATTTCCTCTTGCTTGTTTTCCTTCACAGTAAAGCTCGTTATATGTCGAATCACTGTGACTCGAACCGTTAATCCTTGTGCTGCAGGCAACTACTCTAACCAGTTGGACTCCACGGCTCTTCCAACAATGTCTGTAAGTAATCTATTTCTTCTTTAAAAGAGATAGATATTCTGAAAGGGTTCTTAAAGACTATCTATAATAAAACACTTACCTAAATCCCCGGATTTAGGATCTGATGTGACAGATGGCGAGTCGTTCCTGTTTTCTACGGTACGCTTCTGAGTATTACACGTCCGCCTACCCTTTCGAGCTCCATTGAGAAAGCGTCAAGACATAAATTATTTACAAGAAGTGAGAGTAACATTTTGCTATTACCGCCCAAAATGTTCAATCCGGAAATCCTTTTTCTACCAAAACTTAGCAAAGCTTTCATCCAGCATTCCATACAATATTTAATGTATTAAGCCCTTTTCCTCTCATGTGTTATTCCTTCTAAATAAAATTCTATTTGTACTCAAACCGTACCACTCAAACATATTGAAATTATAAATAGCCAGGTACGCTATCGTGAGAAAAGTAAAAAAAAATCGATACGAACGTTTCTCATGACGCGTACATCGGCAAAACTAAATAAGGAACAAGGCATTCTTGTAAATAAAATAGGATATGTTTCAATGTAGCTGCTTGTATATTTCGTGTCAGAATGTTAAGAAAAAATAAAAAAATATGACATTGTTTGATTTCATTATATTAATTTAGTAGGGCATGACGGGTTTCCCGTTCGAATTCGGAGCTGCCCGACTGGGGCAGGACCGACACAACACAAAAAAAAATATTATTTGGCTTCGGTCTTCTATAAGGTGGAGATCCTGCCCCAGTTGGGCAGCTCCAAATTCGAACGGGAAACCCGTTATGCCCTACCTCTCTTAGAAATAAATACGGGAAATTATAAAAGAAGGTTGTATGCCTTCATAGGCGTAAAGAATATGATAAGCAAACGTGCTGTCCTAACAAGACACATAATTATCAATCTTTATAATACAAATTTATTTGATTTTTATACTATAATAATAATAATAAAATAATATCCTCACGCCTTCCCACAAGGGTCCCCGAAGGGGTAGGCAGAGGTGTATAGGTAATACCCACACACCCACTTTCCGCCAGAGGTATATTAGGTGCCAACGTGACAGATAGCGAGTCGATCGCCGTTACTCAAGCACGACTTGCATACGCTTTTGAATTTCTTCTCAGACGTATGCAGGTTTCCTCTCGATGTTTTCCTTCACCGTAAAGCTCGTGATGTGACTAATCACTGTACTTAAGATCAGAAAAACTCATTGGTGCAGTCGAGATTCGGACTTGCGATCTTTGTGTCTCAGGCGAACCACTCAGCCACCACGGCTTTTATTTTATTTTTATTGAAATATACTATAATATAATAAATATAATTATATTATATTAATATAATGCCGTCTTGTGTGTAAGTGCTTCTTGGCACGTTGCCTCGGGATACCGATTTGGGACAAATATTTTTATCTGTAAGTAGTTAGTTTCAACTGTTCTTTGTAAATATTATTAATTGTTGTTATTGTAAATAAAAATAAATAAAACATATTAAAATTAATATTTGAAAAAGGACTTCAAAGAGCGTATGTGTTATATATTGTTTGAATACGTATTATAACGCACATTCAAATCTATGCATGCCAAAGTACAGGTAACCTTTCTGGATGAGTGATATGACTTGACCCGAGGACATGGCAACTGGACCCGGGTATCAATCCGGTTAAGATTTATTGCTCTATCCGGCTTTTCCATCTGGGGATGGTTTTTGTCACCAGCACATCGGGATAAGGCGTGAGTTATAACGGTCCTTTTACGATAGAATATTTGATATAAGTACATATATCGTCATTTTGACAATGTAGGTACATTCGTGTGCAAATTTACTTTTATTTATTCCAAGGTAAAAAGTCTTGGAGAAAAACAATCGTCGTTTTATTCTAATACTTTATCGTATCTTTAGTTCATTTGTTTTCCGTTAGTTTGCGTTGGAAGACGTGAAAACATCAACATGGGTTACAGATTTATTTTGAACTAGCTTATGCCCGCGGCTTCGCCCGCGTGGAGTTCGAAAAAGTAGCTTTGGAAATTTTCCTGCTAGAATTGGTTCAGCCGCTATGCTGTGAAAGAGCATCATACATTATAAAGAACTTTGAATTTTTTAAGTATTAAAAAAAAAAGTAGCCTATGTCATATTCCTAGGTATACGCTATCACCATATCAACTATATATATAGTTTACAGAGGTTAGTCATGCTTGAGAAACGACGATACATTCGCCACCTGTCACGCTGGTACCTCGATATATGGTAGTGTTACACCTTTGCCTACCCCTTCGATGACTCTACTGAAAAGACGTGAAGAGAGTTAAAGCTTAAATAAATGTTTTTTTTACTAAAGTATGGATATCACTAAGTTTCGCAACAAAAGCATATAACATCAAGTCATGCCACTTCCTGGATCGTGTGAGCGAAATTGAACCTTAAAACCATTATCAATAATTTATCATCCATTTCTAAGCTAAAAATACAATCGCTTAAGTCTTAAGTTCGCAAAGTCGAAAGTGCCATGATTCGTCGTGTCAAGTTAGAGTTGGCAAACATGTAAAACAATGTGACGCAAGCGCAGATGAACAGAAGCGTTGAGTGACTACGTTTGATAACATTTGGCGTAAGTACAGGAGATGGGCGTATGAAGTGGATATTAAGAAAATCAAGCTAAATATTTTATGTAATAAATACACACATACAAATATACAGCATATCATCACGCCCCCAACAGGCAGAGAGAATATAGCGCCAGTTCTCGCTAGACTTGCATATCTCTTTTGCTTCGTCCACATTCATCAGTCTCTGCATACATGCTCTCTCGCATGCTCGATTTTAAATAAATAATTATCTTAAAATAAAAATACGAGAAGCATCATTAATACAACTCTATAATTGTATAAAAAAAATCTACAAGATTACATAAAACCACAAATAATATTTAATTCCTTTTAAAGAAAAAACAGCCTCATTTAAAAAAAAAACGATATGCACTGCACCAGCAACGTCATTAGTCTCGAATTACGGTGTTGATTCCTTTGATGAAGGTCTATGTTATTTAGTTAACGCGATTTAGCAACGTCCCCGTCTTATCGGATAACCAGCCACGACTATACTTTCGTCTTTGAATTGCTGAAATATATGCTGATTTTCCTCCCGATTGCCTTCACTGTAAATCTTCACTGAGAATACGCTCAAATTAGCTTAGAAAAAGTCATAACGGACCGCCTAAACAGCTTGTAAACTTTGTTATATTATGTTTATTTTGAAGTTTACGGTGAAGGAAAACATCGAGAGGAAACCTGCATACGTCTGAGAAGAAATTCAAAGGCGTATGTATAGTCGTGCTTGAGTAACGGCGATGGACTCGCCATCTGTCACGTTGGCACCTAATATACCTCTGGCGGAAAGTGGGTGTGTGGGTATTACCTATACACCTCTGCCTACCCCTTCGGGGACCCTAGTGGGAAGGCGTGAGGATATATATATATATATTTAGCAACGTCCCCGTCTTATCGGATAACCAGTCACGACTATACATTCGACTTTGAATTGCTGAAAATATATGCTGATTTTCCTCCCGATTGCCTTCACTGAGAATACGCTCAAATTAGCTCAGAAAAAGTCATAACGGACCGCCTAAACAGCTTGTAAACTTTGTTATATTATGTTTTTTTTTTTTGTAAAAACAAATATTCTTGTACCAGCCCCCACTGCACCTTATGTAGACAGGAAGGAAACTTTCGCAACCGGTGTCGCTTAAATTATCGGCACCATACGAGGGGGAGGGGGCAAAGTTTGGGAGCCATGTCTCCTGACACAACAAGGGCTGAGTTCTACGACGAAATTATTGCACTATCCGCAAAGATGGTTTACTTTGTTGATTAGAGTTCGCGAGCGTAGCTGTGTTTAAGTGGAAGTGTAATTAGCCGGAGCAACATGAGAAGTCATTTTAAACTTTACTCTAATAATAAGAAAGTTACATTTCGCTTGTATTTATATGCGAATGTACGACTAAGTATACTTACCTCATGAATGAAGGTTCTGTGCATTTGTTCTGAGATTCAGCGCGTTGATTGATAGCTTAGACTTCAATATTTCACACTTTACCTATATACAAAGGTATATTGGGACTATAGTCATACCCATTGAAGCAATTTTACCTACATTATAATATATTCTTATATTTTAGGTGCCAACGTGACAGATGGCGAGTCCATCGCCGTTACTCAAGCACGACTATACATGCGCCTTTGAATTTCTTCTCAGACGTATGCAGGTTTCCTCTCGATGTTTTCCTTCACCGTAAAGCTCGCGGTGTGACTAATCACTGCACTTAAGTTCAGAAAAACTCATTGGTACAGTCGGGATTCGAACTTGCGACCTTTGCGTCGCAGGTAACTGCTTGAACCACTCGGCCACCACGGCTCTTTTCTGATCTTTTCTATATATAATATATAAATATACATTAATATAGTAAATCCGTATATATGTATAAATACCTTTACATCTTCCCATAAAAGTCCTTAAAGAATAGGCAGAGGTGTATCAACTATGACAGAGTACGTCGCCGTAAGTTTAGGAATCACTATTGCCTATATGTCAGTCAATGGTAACTTAGATATAACGCTAAGGTTGCAAGTTCGAATCTCGACTGTACCAGCAGCCTTTGTAGTAGGTATATAAAATCACATCGCCAAACAATAATCAGAATGATTTGCTCTTTAGCTAAGTAAACTGTTATATTGTATCTCAGTGCAACTGAGTCATCAATATTCAGACAAAGCATCTAAACACACGTGAACGTTGGCTCAGCTAATGAAACATAGCTTTGTACTGTGTCTCTGCTTGTATTTTCTCCAAGTCTTTTAAAATAAATATAAAATAAGTGGTAGATATACCTAATACAGGCAAGAATTATATTATGTGCTAAGGTCCCGCCTGACTTTGCCTTGTTAGAATTTTTTAAATAATAATAATAATAATATATCCTCACGCCTTCCCACAAGGGTCCCCGAAGGGGTAGGCAGAGGTGTATAGGTAATACCCACACGCCCACTTTCCGCCAGAGGTAAATTAGGTGCCAACGTGACAGATGGCGAGTCCATCGCCGTTACTCAAGCACGACTATACATACGCCTTTGAATTTCTTTTCAGACGTATGCAGGTTTCCTCTCGATGTTTTTTCTTCACCGTTCAGCTCGTGGTGTGACTAATCACTGTACTTAAGTTTAGAAAAACTCATTGGTACAGTCCGGATTCGAACTTGCGACCTTTGCGTCGCAGGCAACTGCTCGAACCACTCGGCCACCACGGCTCGCTAACAAACAATCGCTGACAAATATCAATTATATATTGTTTTCCACTTACATACATATCACCACGCGTAGTCCCATGAGGGTAGGCAGAAAGAGCAGAGCGCAAGTTTCCCATTTTTTCTAGACTTAGACTTTCTTCGCTTCTTTCATTAGTCTCTTCATCTTATCTTATCATGTTCTGACAGCCGTCTGGTCTAGTAAAGCTCCTGACTGCAAAACTTGAGGTTGCGAGTTCAATTCCCGCTGAGGGCCGATATTTGTGTGATGAACACGAGTATTTGGACCTTAGTCTTGGATGTCCTATGTATTTATGAATATATGTATCTATAATTAAGTAAATATATCGTTGTCTAGTTACCATAACACAAGCTTTGCTTAATTTGGGGCTATGTCAATTTACTAAAAATAAATTAATACCTTGGGATAATTCCCAAGGTATTAATTTATTTTTAGTCGTAATATTATTTCGACCAGAATTATCGTAGAAAATACGTACAAAAGATTAATAAAACGAACAAACAGACAAACTCAGTTCTCCTTAATGTATAAGGAGTGCAAATAATTTCGAATATTGTATTCCGCAGAGAGACGTTGCAAACGAACGCTTTATCGTCAGCAAGAAGCTAATCAGTTATGATTTGTACAATATGGTATCACAATATTGTCTTTAGTTTTATTAATTACTTAGCTTAGCTCTAATTAATGTGAATTCTGCTTAAACTTGAAACGTGGCATGGGACAATGATATATATACTTACTAGCAGTACCGCCCAGCTTCGCCCAGGGGAAAAAGTTAAACTTCCTGAAACACGATCGCAGCGCCACCTATCGGGTCCAATTTTGATCTAAGCTATCCTATCTTTTAAGTTGGATCAAACTGCACACTGTGTGCAAATTTGATATAAATTGGTTAAGTAGTTTAGGAGTCCATCGCGGACAAACAACGTGACACGTAATTTATATATATTAAGATAAACATAGATGGATATATACATAGATACAAAGGACATCCAAGATTAAGGTACAGATACTCGTGTTCATCACACAAATATCTGCCTTAGCGGGAATCGAACCCGCAGCCTTAAGTTTCACAATCAGTAGCAATAACCACTTAACCAGACGGCCGGCCATTGATTCCCAATTAGCCTGTTCTATGTTAGGCCCGGGCTAATGCTTTACTGACATATATTTATGTACTTCCAATGACAAATGTGTTGTCTCTGTCACTCCTGTGTGAATAAAGTTTTTTCTTTCTTTCTTTCAAATACATACATACATACATACGCTGAGTCCCTAACGGGGTAGGCAGAGAGTATAGAGCGCCAGTTCTCTCTAGACTTACATACCTCTTTCGCTTCGTCCACATTCATCAGTCTCTTCATACATGCTCGTCGGTTTCGAGTATTCTTGACGTTCCCGTCCATGAGCGTCCGATCGATTTGATCCAGGTAGTTGGACCGTGGCCTTCCTCTGCATCTTCTTGCACACACTTTTGCTTTGTATATCTGTTTCGTATATCTTTGCAAATCTTTCTTCACTCATCCTTTCTATATGTCCAACCAAATACTCGCACGGATGGAATTGAGCCCCCATCGTGTCAGATAGCCTTTCATTTAAACAGTTGTATTTTTGTTCGGCAAACCTTGTGTGAAGTGCAAATAAAGAACTTTAATTGTAGAAAATAGAACACTTAATAGAATCGAGTGCCAGTATAATGCACTTAGCAGGTGCACACTCCGGGTTTTAAAAGTAAACTCTAATGTAATTTCATAGCGCTTTGCTCTAGGATAAATTAGTTTACGGAGAGTTCTCCTTTTGTAGCCGGCAACATGGCGTGCTATCAGGCTCTGATCGTCTCTTTAAAAGGACGTTATGGCCACACAAAGTAGTTTTATCCAGATTGGATACTAACTTATATTGTGCATAAAAATTCTCTTTTTTTAAATTTATGCTTAGAACTTATCACACGATTTTTATATTGTGTTGGCAGCAGAGGGATTAGTCCTATGATGCTGTCAACACAGCATAACTCTCCGAATATAGAGTGCAGGGCGCAAGTGATACTTCGTTATCGTTAGCGTAAATAGGCTACGGTAACCGCTTCCCATCAGATGGGCCGTATGCTTATTTAGCACTCTTGTAGTTTATTTTTTATTTATAATATTTATTAATATTTAGTTTACTCAAAAAATTCAGTAAATTCGTCAATAGACAATATATATAGTTCGAAGGAACATGCTCATATCCGCAACGATATTCAACGAAATCATGTACTTCGAATATTATATTTAGTTTCAAAGAAAGCAAACAAATTATCTTATCTCTTTCCTTCTGCAACACCTAATTGTCACCGGAGATATATTTAGGTGAGAAATGGCGAGCGTGTCTACTTAATCATAGCTTCATATATACAAAACTTTAATATTTTTCTCAACTTAAGCACTTTTCTCACGATTTCTTTCACCTCATTAGCTCATTAGAAATCACTTTAAGTTTAAGTTCTACAAATTATTTAAGTTCTGAAAATTAAAAAAAATTGCGTACAAGTGGAGGGTCGAGTTTTTTTTACTGTGACTACTCGCATGTGCAAATCATTTGCATCTTAAATTATATTATTTATAATAATAATGTTATAATTTCTATAGAGAACTGGCGCTCTATACTTCGCCGTTATTACACCATTAGGGACTCTGAGTGATGATCTTTATGTATAATATTAATGTAACCTATGTCTTGTATTGGAAAACCGACGAATGGGGCTGAAATAAAACCGGTCTGTGAGTCTAGAGAAAACTGGCGCTCCACTCTCAATTTCTCATTTTTCAACCTCGGGACCCAGCGTGATGAAAAGTATATATCGAAAAATATGCGTTTCTAATTTACCAGCAATAAATCAATTAAAATCACATCCCACCAACGTTTGCTGATCGTCAAAGTCTTAAACTGATCTAATTTCGATTTTAGTTCCGCTAGAACCATGCCATCACAATATACGCCAAATTGCTTGTTAAACGATCTCGCTCTGAAATTGCTTTATTCTTTGCGATTGTCGCCTTGCTAATACAGGCTCGCAATAAATATGCAAATGGGAGCTGTCGTTCGATCCTTGGTTGAAACACCATTTTAATATCGACTTGGTAAATGAGGGTTCATAGAAGCTTTCACTGTTGAGACTCTTTGGAAATAATTGAAAATTTTATAGTGCCCGAAAGATGGTTTCTTGAATTAATTATACTTGGAACGTCGGCTGAACGTCGTCAAATGTACACTCTTTACTTAAGGAGCATGTTGAATAAAAGGTGCTATTTATGAAACCCGCCCAGGGCTAGAGAGAGCCGAGTAGTTTGAGTAGTTGCCTGCAATACACACATTGCAAGTTCGATTCCCGACTATACTAATGAGTTTACACACTCTAACTTAGGTACAGTGATAAGTCACACCACGAGCTTTGCGGCGTAGGAAAATCGTGAGGAAGCCTAGTAAGAAACGGTCGGGCTTAGAACTTGTGTTATAGGCAACTATTCGAACCACTCGGCCTTCACGGCTTGTTCGGAAAGTTTATGTACGTAATTATACAACCCAAGGGAGCAGACCAGTAATCATATGAATGAATATAATATATATAATATAAAATAATAATAATATTAAGCCGTGGTGGCCGAGTGGTTCGAGCAGTTGCCTGCGACGCAAAGGTCGCAAGTTCGAATCCCGACTGTACCAATGAGTTTTTCTGAACTTAAGTACAGTGATTAGTCACACCACGAGCTTTACGGTGAAGGAAAACATCGAGAGGAAACCTGCATACGTCTGAGAAGAAATTCAAAGGCGTATGTACAGTCGTGCTTGAGTAACGGCGATGGACTCGCCATCTGTCACGTCACCTAATATACCTCTGGCGGAAAGTGGGTGTGTGCGTATGAATTAAGTTAATTAATTAATTACTGAAATCGCTTTAACGATCATATCATCCCTCTCTGTTGTCACAATAGATGCATTACGCGAAATGACTTACCAATGAAGGGGTGACTGTTGAGAATAGTAAAGTTGTTGATTGCTCCGACGTGTTGCTGGTAATTTATTAATACTATTACACTGTAAAGCTTTTAACAGGCCGCGTTACTATGGGACACGAGTGAAGCTTGTATGGAGATTGACGTATACCCTGACGGCACTCCCATTAAACTCCCACAGTTTAGTAGCCGGGTGGTTGGAGCAGACGCATGCAACGCAAATATTGTAAGTTCGCATCCCGACTGTACCAAGGAAATTTCCTTGATTTATGTACAGTGATAATACCACGAGCTTTACGGTGAAAGGAAACATCGAGAGGAAACCTGTATACATTTGAAAAAACATTCAACGGAGTATGTACAATAGTGCTTGAAGGACGCCGATGGGATCGCTATACATCTTGTAAACCATATATTTTATCTTCATTTGAAAAGTAACTGTTTTGGTACTGTATACCTCTCCTTTCAGGGAGCCCTGTGGGAAGGCGTTAAGATATTAATATATGCCTTTGAAGATATATATTTACATATAGAGCCATGACCGAAAACATCTCGTTGTAAAAAATAATTATTCTCATTATATGACTGTTAAAACAATTAGAGAGAGCCGTGGTGGCCGAGTGGTTCGAGCAGTTGCCTGCGACGCAAAGGTCGCAAGTTCGAATCCCGACTGTACCAATGAGTTTTTCTGAACTTAAGTACAGTGATTAGTCACACCACAAGCTTTACGGTGAAGGAAAACATCGAGAGGAAACCTGCATACGTCTGAGAAGAAATTCAAAGGCGTATGTATAGTCGTGCTTGAGTAACAGCGATTGACTCGCCATCTGTCACGTTTGCACCTAATATACCCTGGCGGAAAGTGGGTGTGTGGGTATTACCTATACACCTCTGCCTACCCCTTTGGGGACCCTTGTGGGAAGGCGTGAGGATATATATATATATATATAAACAATATAAACAATTAACATTTAAACATTTTAAGTTTAACTTTAGATTTATCACACATACTGATGAAACAAAGGCAATAGCATAGCCCAGAAATTTATCCAACTATATGTAGTAAGGGACGAATATTCCCCTTTGCGAAGAACAATTGCTCATCAACGTAGGGCTGCCTAGTGTCATTGTCTCCAATCCCTAGGGAACTATGGCTCAACCCTTTGTGCGTCACAAGTACCAGTGCAATTTTAAGCGTACATTACAGATTAATATTATCCTTGGATTGCAATTATAGTGATTCCTGGTGGTCGAGCTCGAGTAGACTACAACACAAAGATTGCAATTCAAATACCGAAAGTACCAATGGTTTTTCCGACCTTAAGTAACTAGTACCTGGATGACCGAGCTTAGCTCGGTAAATATAATATAAAATGTTATTAACTTTTTTACAGTTGTACTAAGTTGTTGTCACTAATATAACATGGTATACTTCACCTAACATTTAGTGTTTATTTCATGTTAAGAAACGAAAAAGGTATGCCAAGTTAAAGAATCATCTATCTAAACATATCATAAAATGTAACGGATCCCTGTCTGTGCATGGAAGATGTATAAGAAAAAAATATGATTGGGACCTTTATCAACGCAAACAGAACCCAAAACACTGATTGTTAGAATTTTTGTCTGTTTGTCTGTGCGTATGTGCTCACTAAACCTCAGAAACGGATTATAGATATGGTTTGTAAAACTGTAACGGAATACCATCTGAACATGGTAGATATATGTGAAAAAAATATGATTGGGACTTTGGGACCTTTATCAACGCAAACATACGTTGAGCCTTATGCTGCCGCAAATCTTGTAGACATCGCTCCTGTTGTTCGTCATTTTCAGTAGCTACACGTTGTGCCGTACGCTGCCGCAAATCTGGTAGATGTCGTTCCTGTTGTTCGTAATGTTCAGTAGCTACACGTTGTGCTGCTCGCTGCCGCAAATCTTGTAGACGTCGTTCCCGTTGTTCGTTATTTTCAGTAGCTACACGTTGTGCTGCTTGCTGCCCGCAAATCTTGTAGACATCGCTCCTGTTGTTCGTAATGTTCAGTAGCTACACGTTGTGCTGCTTGCTGCCCGCAAATCTTGTAGACATCGCTCCTGTTGTTCGTAATGTTCAGTAGCTACACGTTGTGCTGCTCGCTGCCGCAAATCTTGTAGACGTCGACCCCGTTGTTCGTAATGTTCAGTAGCTACACGTTGTGCTGCTCGCTGCCGCAAATCTGGTAGACGTCGACCCCGTTGTTCGTAATGTTCAGTAGCTACACGTTGTGCTGCTCGCTGCCGCAAATTTTGTAGACGTCGTTCCCGTTGTTCGTAATGTTCAGTAGTTACACGTTGTGCTGCATGTTGCCGGAAATCTTACAGCCGTCGCTCTCGTTGTTCGTTATTTTCAGTAGCTACACGTTGTGCTGCTTGCTGCCCGCAAATCTTGTAGACATCGCTCCTGTTGTTCGTAATGTTCAGTAGCTACACGTTGTGCTGCTCGCTGCCGCAAATCTTGTAGACGTCGTTCCCGTTGTTCGTAATGTTCAATAGCTACACGTTGTGCTGCTGGCTGCCGCAAATCTTGTAGACGTCGTTCCCGTTGTTCGTAATGTTCAGTAGCTACACGTTGTGCTGCTCGCTGCCGCAAATCTTGTAGACGTCGTTCCCGTTGTTCGTAATGTTCAGTAGCTACACGTTGTGCTGCTCGCTGCCGCAAATCTGGTAGACGTCGTTCCCGTTGTTCGTAATGTTCAGTAGCTACACGTTGCGCTGCTCGCTGCCGCAAATCTTGTAGACGTCGACCCCGTTGTTCGTAATGTTCAGTAGCTACACGTTGTGCTGCTCGCTACCGCAAATCTGGTAGACGTCGGTCCTGTTGTTCGTAATGTTCAGTAGCTACACGTTGTGCTGCTCGCTGCCGCAAATCTTGTAGAAGTCGTTCCCGTTGTTCGTAATGTTCAGTAGCTACACGTTGTGCTGCTCGCTGCCGCAAATCTTGTAGACGTCGACCCCGTTGTTCGTTATGTTCAGTAGCTACACGTTGTGCTGCTCGCTGCCGCAAATCTGGTAGACGTCGTTCCTGTTGTTCGTAATGTTCAGTAGCTACACGTTGTGCTGCTCGCTGCCGCAAATCTTGTAGACGTCGTTCCCGTTGTTCGTAATGTTCAGTAGTTACACGTTGTGCTGCATGTTGCCGGAAATCTTACAGCCGTCGCTCTCGTTGTTCGTTATTTTCAGTAGCTACTCGTTGTGCTGCTTGCTGCCCGCAAATCTTGTAGAAATCTCTTCTGTTGTTCGTAATTTTCAGTATCTACACGTTGTGCCGCACGCTGCCGCAAATCTTGTAGACATCGTTCCCGCTGTTCGTCATTTTCAGAAGCTACACGTTGTGCTGCACGCTGCCGGAAATCATACAGACGTTGCTCTCGATGTTCGTAATTTTCAAGAGCTACACGTTGTGCCGCACGCTGCCGCAAATCTTGTAGTCGTCGTTCCCGCTGTTCGTCTTCAGCGGCCATAGGCAACCTCTCGTAAACATCTAAATCACAAGATCTTTCTGCCCGTAATAATGTTTTGCAAGACTTTTACTTTAGCACTACGTGTGGGACGAGCGGAAAGCTGATTATTTTCATGGTTTTCTTGAAATGAGTCTTGCTTGTCGATCACTATTTTCTTCAAGATATTCTTGAAACGAGTCGCGGCTGCGTGGATTTAGATTGTGTATAAGCGTTTATTTTTTTCTTCTTTTAGGCATTTTGTCATGTATGTAAGCAATTGATTTTATATATAATACGTCTACGATAACGTCAAACCAGGCTTAAAGTTTGTTGCTTAGCAACGCTTTATTGTTGGAAATTAAGAGATTTTCATTGCCTAAAAACACGGATATAACTACTTTTTTTTTAAATGAAACCTAGCCAGATCGATTTTTCGCCCCCGAAATCTCCCCCCTAGCAAATTTCATGAAAATCGTTGGAGCCGTTTCCGAGATTCAGATTATATATATATATACAAGAATTGCTCGTTTAAAGGTATAGGGATA
>JACCPG010002309.1:0-47776 GCA_016069955.1 Drepana arcuata | reverse complement strand
TACCCCTGGTGTTGCGAGCATCCACAGGCGGCGGTAAACGCTTACCATCAGGCTGACCGAATGTTTGTTTGCCACCTTGTGGTATAAAATAAAGAAAATATATTATATGGTCAATATTTTTGAATAATGTAATTTATTTCACTGTTTGGTCTTGCATACTTAATGCTCACACCGCGAGGGTGCTCCACTCCGTAATCCGAGTATGGAACATGTGCGTGTGGCTTTAAAGTCTGATCTAATAGCGATTACCGGCACGCAGCATTTTAGTTACATACATGCTACTTACACGAGGAAAATGTGTTGGCTATCAGATCTCTTGTAGATATGTCGCATATTCTATACCTACAACTATCCTATAGCCATTTGTTGATTTATAAACTGAAAGTCACATCGACAAAAATAACTGAAAAAAACATATATATATTTAACTGTATCTTTACCAAGTATACGTAAACGCTGTCAACTCGAAAACTACAGCACAGATTTCTAAGCCGCTATTACCGTCAGTTAAATATTTTTGCGATGTACTTCTTACTTTTTAACAAAATTGCACGGACGTGGCCGAAGCAGGTCGCTTTTCAAAAACTTTAATATCGTTTTTTCATCGGAACATTGAAATTATATGTGAATAAAAACAAGTCGTTAGAGCCTTGGTTCGAGCAGTTGCCAATGTTACTGTACCAATGAGATTTTCTGAGCTTTAGATCAGTGAATAGCCACACCACGAGCTTTACGGTGAAGGAAAACATCGAGAGGAAACTTGCATACATTTGAGAAAAAATTCTAATTATATTTCAAAAGCGTATGTATAGTCGTACTTCAGTAACGGCGATGGACTCGCCATCTGTCATGGTTCCTAAAATATCTCTGGTGGAAAGTGGGTATGTGGATACTACCTATACACCTCTGCCTACCTCTTCGGGGACCCTTGTGGGAAGGCGTGTCGAATAAAACAGCCTGTTTAAAACTCAAGCAGTCTCATACATTAAGATCTCATTCATCACAATGACATTGAATTGCAGTTTGCATAATAAAAGCTTCTTATCCATCCATTATTTACATACAAGAATCATTACAAGTATTTAAGGCGCGACACACACGGTATCGGCGACACTTGATCTCCATAAAAAGCATTAAAGTCGCGGAACGTGTTTAATCTATAATGCGCCTTATCGCAATATTTTCCATTTCCGGGTAAAACCGGGAACGTCGGGCCATCGCCAGGGGAAATAACGAAGGCTGAGTTTCACTTTGTTGTTTTTTTCCCCTGCGCTGGGGAAATTTTTCGTACTTTTCTCTTCGTTTACACTTACAGCAGTTACCGGTGTTTCGCGCGAGTGTTACCTGCATTTGCCTGAATTAAATATAGACGCCGGGCAAAGGGTGAAACGCCTGGATTTGCATTTTGTTTGCAACAATGAGCGCGGATTGGAGTTTGTTCTTTGTGTTTAAGTTGAAGGCAGAAATGTAAAACAACAATCAGTCGATGTTAAATAAAATTGCTTTCAAATTTTTATACGGTTGCCTTTAAGAACTTATACTCTTAAATGAATACTTTATATTGGGTAATTGGTTTGATTTATAGATTAATTAGCTCATAAATAATGCGATTCTTTGCTACATTATTATTCCATTATCATGGACGTAAGAAATTTCAGATTATTTGAGATATAATGGGCATACTTATCATATAAATTTGCATGGATAGTACAAAATATGTCGTCTTAAATAAACGTCGTTATGTCTCCATGGTATGTACTTACAACATATTTCTATTATTGTCTCTTAGCTTTTATATCGATCGAAAAGAACATTTGTATTTTCAATAGGTAATTTGCAATCTTCAACAGTAAGTTCTCATGATAAATGAAAACAACTTTATTTTAATTCCACTATGATAATGCCGCAGGGTAGGTATATTGTTGAATAGTATAGATACGAGTTATATGAATGGAGCGTATCTACAGAGACTCGGAAATAATTTATCTTTATGCTGCTTCAGTCTGTATGTATCAAAAACAAGTTGATGGTAACTAACAAACGGTAATAGATAAACAATATAAATGAAACTGTATTGTTTAAAATATCTTCGCACGTCGTCTAGCTTCGCAAAGTTTCTAATCGATCGCCCAGGTATCGATGTCGGTATAATTAGTTAATGTTCCTCTCATCTCCGATAATTTATTGAGACGGAGTACAGCCCCCTCCCCCTTAATAACTCCCCCCACTTATCCGAGATAGCTCAAGGGAAATGGTGGTGAAAAACTCAACCAAAATATTAATGCACCAACTCCAAGGTATGTATTGACGTGGAAATGTAGTGGGTTCATGAAGAATTGATACTTTTTGATCTTAACATCCTAGGTAGAAATAGGTGTATTTCTTATTTCAAAGTAATTTAAGAGATTATGAGAATCTCACCCACCTATTTATTCTTCTTGGCTACCATTTCATAGATATATTATACATATATAGTATAATATAATATATCCTCACGCCTTCCCACAAGGGTCCCCGAAGGGGTAGGCAGAGGTGTATAGGTAGTACCCACACACCCACTTTCCGCCAGAGGTATATTAGGTGCCAACGTGACAGATGGCGAGTCCATCGCCGTTACTCAAGCACGACTATACATACGCCTTTGAATTTCTTCTCAGACGTATGCAGGTTTCCTCTCGATGTTTTCCTTCACCGTAAAGCTCGTGGTGTGACTAATCACTGTACTTAAGTTCAGAAAAACTCATTGGTACAGTCGGGATTCGAACTTGCGACCTTTGCCTCGCAGGCAACTGCTCGAACCACTCGGACACCACGGCTCTTATATAGAATTGTTCATATTAAAAAATAGCGGATACTTATTTTGAAATATATTGAAAAAAAAATTATTTGTACTCAAATACACGTCATCATTAACAAAATCTTTAAATATCTTGCTATTTACATTTAATAATAATAAGCGAACAAGAAAAAAAGCAAGATTGATTACTACAACTATCTGAATGAATTTGCCAACAGCAGTTCAATCTATTTTTACTTTTCATATCGTAAATAATTGATGCAAGAACTTTTATATAATATTACATACCAAAAATTATGCAACTATCAAGATCTGTAATTCTCCAGTAAAGAGTGCCACTTCAATAGACGGCGTCGGTGGATTAATCAGGGATTGTTCGTTTCCACTTGCTTGTGAAAAATTGTCACCATCAACACCACCGTCGGCGGCTCGTCTGTAATAACCGATGATGCATCGCTCTGCCTTCGTTCGAAATTAATATTTTACTTTTCGCACGGATATTTGCATTCTGCTATAGGGATATAATGATTCGCGAAAATATACACGGAAAAATAAACACGTTGCTGAATGGAAAAGGTAGCATATAAAGATGTATTCAGAAGAGTCGACATAACAAGAGTACTTCTAGAGACGATCGCTAATGGAAGAGGAAACACCATTGCACCAGAGTCCCTGAAGCCAAAACCTAAGCTCTTAAATAGGTATGTGAAGAAAAGAGCATAAAACACTTAAAATACCGCACTGCTCGCGGATTTAACTTTCACGAATATATGTAGGTAATTATTAAATGGGCGATTTGGCATATAAGGTTAGGTACCTACAAAGTCAAGACGAGCGAGCCAAATTTGTGTTTAAAAAATCATTGGCTTTTATGATCTTAAGTTTGACAATACATCATTCCACGAGTTTCATACATATATATGTATATATCATGATAACGGGGTAGGCAGTGTGAGTAGAGCACCAGCTCGCTCGAGACTTCCATACATAGTTACATAAAAACATGATAAGCCTTCGTAAATAAGTACGTTTGCTATCGTGCCTGACAGATGGCGGCGGGCTCGCTATCAGACAAACTGGCACCTTAAACCTGGAAAAAGTGGTGGTGTTAGTACACTTTTATTGGGGTCACTTGTGAAAACACGTAATGATATACAAAGTACATAAAACTTGTACAAACTAAACTAATAGATCCGGTGAAAAGTAGATGAGTGGGTACTTCCTACAGACCTCTGTCTATGCCTTCAGGGTCTATAGTTATTCATGTATAAAAATTCAATGTATGCCATATTGTAGAAATGACAGATCGCCGGCTTCCTGCTCAAAAACTTTGATTTAATTGAGTAATACCATAATCAAACAATGTGAAATGGGGGGCGCTTTTTTTATTTGAACCTTGTAATTTATAACTTTGTTGATGATAGCTATAGGTTCAAGTGCGCTATCATATTATATTCATGGTGGGTATATGGGCATCCATACTTTTTCCCATAATAACTTCATTCGCTCGCGCCGTGATTGGTTCGGCTCCCCTGGGATAAGAACTTCGTCAGCAAATGAGCAGTAAGCCAACACCGTCATAATTTATAAGACAACCAGTATTATTTATTATCTACTTTACTATTGCCGACTGTAAGTGACGTTATTTTAGGTTAAAATGCGAACCTTGGTATGTACATCATGTTATATAGACTTTTACAGAACAGTCGCTGTCTACAAAAAATTACTTGTTATGCCCGCGGTTTGAGCCGCGTAATATTTTTTTTCACGATATTTTTACCTTGTTTTGTACGCAATTTTATCCAAAAGTTCAAATTAGTAGGATATATCTTCACCTTTTCCCGCAAGGGTGCCCGAAGAGGTATGCAGAGGTGTGGCAGCCTCTTTACTGCGGTGATGTGTTTAGAAGTCAACGCCATCCATTGCCGTTTTTCGGTAATCTGTACTATGTTATGTTGTATAATGTTCAGTGAATTGGCAAGGTATCTCCATGTACTGCACACAGGATGGAAGCAACTGTAATAAGAAATTGCATCAGAGAAGCTGACAAGAGCCCAGCTCTTAAATATTTGATGATGACTTCTTTAAAAATCTAGCACAATTCATTACAAAGGTCACAAAAAGTTTTCAAATTAAAACCCTATAACATCCCGTCCATGTGAGAACAATACGTTCATACTCAAACTAAGTGGCACATATCTCCCCTCCTACGTTCCAGAAATAAATAAGTACAGCGTACCCGTGAAGAAGATATATTGTGCGGCAAGGGAATACAATTCTGGATAGCAAAGGTTGTTCCCGTTAGTATAAATGTAAGTAAATTTGAATAAAACATCACCAGGGCTTGGCCGCGACATGGGCTTGTTGGGTTTTCTGTGATATACTTACGTGAGCGGTCTGGACGAGTTGCTATTCTTTGTGATGATTGATCGGTGAAATTAAATGATTTTGGTGCGATCCAAAAAAAACATAAAAAAAATATTTAACGTTAGTGATACAGGGAATACTTATTGAACGTTATATATTTACAAACTTTCGCATTTATAATATAAGTAGGATTTTTTTTCTTTAGACCACACGGGTGGCAACAAACATACAGTCCGCCTGATAGTAAGCGGTTACCGAGGCCTCTGGTCGTTTGCAACACTGTCCTCTGTCTGCTATCTTCATAATTTATATTAATTCCAAGATAACCAAAATAATAACTGTTTGGTTCTTCGATTGCGATTGCTCATTGTGAGAGACTGCGGTGGAACCTGACAATGAAGTTCGTAAGCAAGTAGGCGGAATAAAAACTTGTTTACCAGTTACTTTTACAAAATAATCACTTTACAGAAACCGCAGCTAAATAGCAGTAGTGTAAAGTTTGTGTTATATTATAAGGTATTTTAACAAGGAATGGGTGTGTCGGTAAGATACCAGTTTTGATCCTTACGAACTATCCCTCTCACGATTATGTAGATCTTGTAAGATTAATCTGCTTGATACTGCAAGTCCGCTTATCACGCATCTGACTTTATGGTATCTTCGCAGTTTAACCTATATTTAATAAATCTTAATTTGTTTGTTTTTTTAGCCGCAAGCTTTTGCCTAACATAAATATGTATTTTTGCTTAGTAAGCAATAACCGTAAATAAGTAATTACGAGTTAGAGAAAAATCCAATTTACAAGGTACTTTTTAATTCATGTTGACAGTTAACTATTTAATGCGGTAGGGTTGACCAGATAAGAACATAATACATTGCGAGATAACGATCTACTGGAATAGAATACATGTTTAAAATAATTAAACTGACACATTTCACTGCCTGTTAGTCTGCTAAATATTTAAAGCCTATCCGATTGGTAAGTCCTAACCAATAGTAAGACAGATGGCAAATTCTTTTGACTCAGTGTCTAGCTTTACTATCTTTGAATTTCGTGCTTGAGTAACGGCGATGGACTCGCCATCTGTGACGTTGGCATATAAAATATATCTCTGGCGGAAATTGGGTGTGACGGTACTACCTATACACCTCTGCCCACCTATGCGGGGACCTTTGTGAGTATTTCTTCTCAGAAAATCAGCCTTCCTAAGTTTACAAAAACTCACTTTTCAGGTAACCTAACGACTGGGCACCACGGAGAGCCATACAAAATTATTATTATACGGCAAATATAATATCAACAGGGGGAGCTGACAATCTGCCGTCGCTTACACAAAAGGTTGGTGAAATAAATGTCATGTGTTTATGGGCTTTTCGTGTTATGTTAATGCGATTTTATATTTTGTTCAAAACGTATATACGAGCTTTTTATTTTGATTTCGAAAACCAAAATGCTGTTCATAAATACTCATTCAAGTGTTGCAACGTATTAATGACGCCTCAAATTATTGAATCAGATGGTACTTTGAACCCTAAGCATAGGTCTGATGTGGGTGTTGTTACGCTTATGCTTCGTTCGGGGCTGTGAGAAGGCGTCAAGAATAAAAATACTTATACGAAAATAATAATATATTATTATCTAGCCGATTCCGCCATGGAATACGTTTATACGTTTATCTGTTATGAATGGTTAAAATCAATAGCATAACAATAGCAATCACAGATAAACTGAATTAGCGTGCGGTGGGCACGGGGCAGCGGTCGCCCCTCGCGCTAAACTAAGCTAAACGCTAACCCGATCAGGCATAATTTGTGACCAATTAGAATAATGGTGCGCACTCCGTGATGTATGCACCACGTAACTGGGACACAGAGAGATGTGGATGTGCTTTCAGTTATTGAAAAAGTCTGTATGACGTAATGTAATATGGGCATGCCAGAGTATAGAAAGATTTCGAGGTTTATTTTGATCAATTACAAAATATTTATTTAATGTTCCAAATATTTAACTAATGTTTAAATCTTAGGAAAGTATAAGATTCAAGTATTCGTATTGAAACACAGGCATATATTTAGTTTTCTTAAGGGACAAATAAGAATTAAAATATTTGCTATTTATTAGGTATATGCTTAAACAAATTGCATACGCTATGTATTGACCATAATGAGAAGGAAATAATTACATTATTAAATAATTATATATTTTTTGCAGTGAACGACTCCAGGTCATCCTCAGTTCCTTAATAAATGTTTGGGGCACCGTTTGTCCAGTGGCAGAACGTCAATGTCGCCGATTGTACTCGCTAGTTATGTGCTACGTATTACCTATTCTGTGGTTCACTGTCAACTGGACCCGTCTGTCGAATTCGGGACTGTTCTAAAATTACATTACTGTGTGATGGCACTACGGACATAAATAGCTTAGTAACTATTAGCCGATAAGCTAAATAAATATCAGAGACGGCCGTGGTGGCCGCGTTACGTGGTGGTTCATAAAGTTTGAATGATTATAAGTTTGAATCTCGATGGCCAATAAAGTTGTATTAGCTAGTACAATAATCATAAATGGTTAGTAGTAAGTCTCTGTAAGTGGTTTAATGTTAATGCTCCTAAGTACATACAAAAATAATAAATAAATAAAATGTACTACAGATGACACAATAAAATGCTTTGCGATGCCCGCGACTGAAGCATTCGGCCATCACGGGTCATATTATGTTAACATATCGAAGTGAAACGGACGCATGTTTGCGTTAATTAGATTAGTGTGCAATACACGACAGACAATACCAAATTATACAAACGCATTGCAATCATGTTTATTGAACACGTTATAGAACTTAAGTTAGTGGTTGGTCTTGTCCTGTCTCTTGAAACACATGCAAGTTTCACATGCAAGATTCACTTGCATGTTTTTTAGAAGAAATAAATACGTAAGTAAAGTCTTTCTATGATCGACTTCGTCATACCCAAACTACTCGCCACTTTGGGGAGTTATAGATTTCCGACGAGAAGTCGGTGGCGGCGTTGTAACACCTCCACCTACAACTTTGCATTATTTTGCCTTCCTGTAAGGAAGTTATGTTTTTAATCAACGCAGAAAAACTCATTGCCACAAAAATACAAGGTCTGACTCTGCACTCTGACTGCAGACAAAATAGATGTTTTCCATGTATTTAAAGCGTGTTCAACATAATTGTGTGGGCTTTCGCATGTCCACGTGTCAGTAGTACCCATGTCAGTCTACTAGCTAATTTATGCCCGCATTTGTTTACCGAAAAACGTTTGAATCCTCAGATTTACGGCCCCCGTCTCAACTCTTTTAGATGAATAGCCGTTCTTGTTGCCTTTTCGTAACGGGTCGAAAAGTTTTATGGGCTTTAATGCATTGTTTTAGTCCACAAATTTCATACTCTCGAATTGCAATTCGTCTTAAAGTTACATGTATTTTAGTATCAAACAGTTTTTATAGGATTGTATAACTGCTTCAAGGTATTTCTCGGGTACATTGTCCATAGGTTTTGCACCCTACCTACATGTGGTCCTTAAGTTAAACAAACAACTAACAAATGTACGACACAAAGGTATTTCCCGTTCAAAACTGGAGCTCGTGGAAAAAGGGCGATAGTTCTTTCCATAAGCGGCTAACCTTTAAATAAAAACATCCTTGCTTGATACTTAGATAAATACATACCATAACGCTGAGTCCTTAACGAGATACGCTGAGAGAGTAGAACGCCAGTTTTCTCTAAACTTATTGACCTCGCATCATCCACAAGACATGTACAGTCGACATATGAAACTATCAGGTCACCACGGGTCAGCTTTATGACATGTAAGTCTCAAATACAAACCAAATGTTTCGCGCTCTTGTGGTATAGAAATTTTGCAGTGGAATAGTAGACAGACAGGCAGATACGAAAGTGAAACTTGAAGGTTACGATAGGGAACTAAAAACGTGAACTTCAAAGTCCCTATAATGATTATGCGAAATGATATATACAATTGTATTTATAGCTGGTCTGTACTGCAATTAACATGATACGTTTAATTACCGACGCATAAATTGTGTACAATATTGAGTGTTTACGAGTTACTGGTCTTGGAGGTAATAAAGGGGGGATGTGGTATTCCCATAATTGGCTAATTCGTTGAATACACGTGCTTCTTTAAATTAAACTTACTTGATTAGTTACATATTCTTGTTTTATTAATTCACCTCAAGATACAAAACTTACTTCCCGAATAAAATATTATCAAATTTAATATTATCAGGCCTTCTCATAAGAGTCCCTGTAAAGGGTAATGGAAATAATTTCACCTTTTCACATACTAGGGTAGAAAACATGCACGTGAGCTTTCTGATGTTAAGCGGTTATCATCGCCTTTGGACTCTTGCAACGAGATATATTTAATTGTTTGTAAAATATAATTTAAATTTTATATATTATTTTAATATATGTAATATTGTAATTTTTATTGAAAATGGATCATGTTATAATAATAATATAATAATATATCCTCACGCCTTCCCACAAGGGTCCCCGAAGGGATTTATCTGAGAAATAAATAAATAATAATAATATATATTAATAATATATCCTCACGCCTTTCCACAAGGGTCCCTGAAGGGGTAGGCAGAGACGTATAGGTAATACCCACACACCCACTTTCGGCCAGAGGTATATTAGGTGTCAACGTGACAGATGGCGAGTCCATCGCCTTTACTCAAGCACTACGACTATACACACGCCTTTGATTTCTTCTCAGACGTATGCAGGTTTCCCCTCGATGTTTTCCTTCACCGTAAAGCTCGTGGTGTGACTAATCACTGTACTTAAGTTCAAAAAAACTCATTGGTTCATTCGGGATTCGAACTTGCGATCTTTGTGTCGCAGTCAACTGCTCGAACCACTCTGCCACCACGGCTTTTTAAATAAATAATAATAGATAATAATAATTCGTAGGATACCGCCCCGAGTTTATGATTTTCCGTAAGTTTGACTCGTATCTTTACTTATTCGAATATTTATTCTATAATAAAAATAATATAAAACACCACTTTATACATTTATTAGCTGAATGTCAAAGCAACAATAAATATCAGCGACAAATTCCCGCCAATCGCGGCAATGTAGGTCCATTTGTCGCACTATGCCCGGTCCGCGGTAAATAATAACCGACCGCGACTTTATCAACCTTATTTATTGTCTCATTAAGCAGATTATAGTGCTACAACTATTTTTACTAAAGATATTTTGCAACAAAATCGAAAAACTATTGTGTAATTGCATCTAACCGTTCAATGATCTTAAACTATAGAGTTTAGATAGGTAATGATAAAAAAATCCTTATATTTAGATATAAACATAATAATTATTACGATAATAGCAGGTACGGGCAGTGGAACTTCCAACTATCTAAATCAAAAGTACTCGATATTTATGAGCATGTGTGAAATGCCGGACTAATATGGATTAAGCGAAAGAGATCAGTAAGCTTAACTGTAAGAGAGAATCGGCATTGTACTCTCTCTGCCTACCCCGTAAGAGACTCGATGTGTGTACTCGGTGGGTATACAAGGTATATGTTTGTATGTGGCTATAATAAAATGATCGCAAAATACCTCATATAATATGTAATAATGAAATTTCAGTGCAATACTTAATGACCCTGCTGGAATGCTTTGTATCATTAATATCGGACAGCGCGTAATGTTCCCAAGGGTCGGCAGTAAAACTATCCGCAGGTCTGTATTCCAAATTTTGCCAATAATGTTACTAAATTGGCAAGTCCCGCTTGATTTGCCAATATATGCGGCAAATTGAAAATGTTTACGCTTCATTAAAAAGGTCGCTATTTAGGTAGTGATAAACCGGTAACCACATTACAGTGAACACAACGTTAATACCAAGTAAGCCCGCGTGTGTTATTATGTACACAATGTCACAGTTTCGATTGTGGTATTGTAGAAATACGGAGTTCATTGACCCCTACCTTAGTTGCACTTACATAAAATTAGATTTCGTAGATTATTTTTCTGGGATAAAACATCTTATTCCTAGAATTTGTAACGAAGATATATTATTAAATATATCTTTGTACCAAATCTTAATATACCTCTGGCGGAAAGTGGGTGTGTGGGTATTACCTATACACCTCTGCCTACCCCTTCGGGGACCCTTGTGGGAAGGCGTGAGGATATATTATTATTATTATTATTCTGGGATAAAAACGGGATAAAACATCGTATTCCTAAAATTTGTAACGAAGATATATTATTAAATGTATCTTTGTACCAAATCCAATTCCAATTCCGTTGAGTAGTTTTTGCGTGTTAAAGAACAATCTTACATACATTCCCATTTAAAATATGATAAGGACTCAGTCGTGTGTATCGCACGCAAATAAATAATTGTATTTATGTAATGTATCTATGTAAATTACCTATATATAATTAGTTGAGCGTTGATGAGTAAGATTAAAAGCCATATAACTGGTATCACCTGTACCACAATTTATTCAAACTACAGCTCTAAATTAACTATAAGCTAACCCTAAGCTTGTAGGGCGCAGCAATAAAATAATGCTGAATATTATTTAAGAATATTATATAATAATGAATATTATTTTCAATTGACTTATTATTTTTAATAAATATCCTCACGCCTTCCCACAAGGGTCCCCGAAGGGGTAGGCAGAGGTGTATAGGTAATACCCACACACCTACTTTTCGCCAGAGGTATATTAGGTGCCAACGTGACAGATGGCGAGTCCATCGCCGTTACTCAAGCACGACTATACATACGCCTTTGAATTTCTTCTCAGACGTATGCAGGTTTTCCTCTCGATGTTTTCCTTCACCGTAAAGCTCGTGGTGTGACTAATCACTGTACTTAAGTTCAGAAAAACTCATTGGTACAGTCGGGATTAAAACTTCCGACCTTTGCGTCGCAACTGCTCGAACCACTCGGCCACCACGGCTCTTTTAATATATAAAAAAAAAACTTTAAGTACACATACAGGTCTGATTTCATCTGTATGTTTACTTAGTTAACTCCTACTCCTACTACTAGTATGTAATTAACGTATTGTAATAATCTAACTAATTAATGTGAAAGTTTGTAAGTTTGGCTGTTTGCGGTTCTTTCACGGCCAAACGGCTGAACCGATTTGGCTGGAAGTTGAAATGGTGATAGCTTATACCTAGGATAAGGAAATATACTACATTTTAATACTGAAAATTCGAAGTTCTAATATTATAAAGGCGTAAGTTTGTATGGTTGCTCTTTCAATATTGCATAGCTTACCACATAGCACGACTTTACCGATTCTAGCAGGAATATTTTGTAGCTGCTTTTTCGAACTCCACGCGGGCGAAGCCGCGGGCATAAGGTAAGGTAAGGTAGTATGATATAAAACGGAACAGTGTAGTAGATACAGACATAGTAATTCGATATAGAGGGAGACATTTAGATATTCGAACAGCAATGCCTTTAGGGACTGACCAGACGGTCCGTCTGAAGGTATGGAAATGGGACTCGCAATCTGAGGAAACTTGATTAATTCGTTTTGCATTAATTCACGTGATTCACGAACGTGTTAAGGTGGACCAATACTTAATTGTAAATGAATGTAAAGAGGCTTCATTTATTTCTAAGTTTAAGGGATATGTCTTCTCACATGGGTCCCCGAAGGGGTAGGCAGATGTGTAACAATATTGTCTTTACGCTGAAGATGGAAGTTGTTTTATTAAAACGTTAAGAGTACTCGAAACCGACGAGCATTTATGAAGAGACTGATGAATGTGGACGAAGCGAAAGAGGTATGTAAGTCTAGAGAGAACTGGCGCTCTATACTCTCTGCCTACCCCATTAGGTACTTGGCGTGATGATATATATGTATGTATGTTATAAATATATACCTACATACATACCTACGCTTATTTTAATTGAAAATATGCACAGTGTAGTTAATTTCGTATTTTACTTTCTTGTAACTTTCGTATTTTGATTAACATTCCAAAACAAATTTAATTACATTAACATAAAGTTTATATTGCAAGATGTAGAGATTACCGTAACGAAATTATTTATTATTTAACTCCATGACTGCCACCTAAATATTTAAAGCGGTAAGAAAAGAGGGCACGTAGATTAAAAGAAACAAGAAGAAAAATCTATTTGACGCTTCACTCTCAAAATGCATAGGCCATTACAAGAGCAAGTTTATTGTGATTTTGTGTTTAAACAAAGAGGGGCGGGCGTTTTTACACGGTGCTGTAATGAATTTCAGCCGGCGAGACATAGGCGGCTTTAAATATTCACAGAGATGTGGGGAGTGCGGGAATATTGTACACCTCATTGAATAACATTGCTTCATGCATAATTTTTGGCTTAAAAAAATTGACACTGGAAGTTATTCGGTTGCGCTTTGGTCGTGTGTTTAGATTTGATTTTATCGATGCTATTATTCCCTGCTTTCCTTAGGTAGCTTTATGTTTCCATCCGGTACAATTCATGTTACACAGGGATTACACCATATAATGATGCATATATCTCTTCACATCTTCTCACAAGGTTCCCTCGAGGGTAGGCGTTGGTCCCGTTCTAACGTTTGCATTTAAATGGTAAAAAGGTAAGTAAGTAGATGGTGGCTACTATATAATATAATTATATGATTAGATCATAAGATTTTATATCTGACAGAAGCACATTCATCATATATATCTTATAATAATAATATATCTTCACGCCCTCCCACAAGGGTCCCCTAAGGGGTAGGCAGAGGAAGTACCTACACACCCACCTTCTGCGATAGTTATGTTCGTCTTTTGAATTTCTTCTCAAGCGTTAGCACGGTTCCTCACTATGTTTTGATTTCTTAAAATATCTTCTAGTGAGCAAACTATGGGGTGAACTTGCCTCTATATATATCAACGAGTTTTCCTGAACACACGAGCTTAGCGCTGAAGGAAAACATTCCGATGAAAACTGCATACATTTCAGAGGTGATTCACATACCTATGTACCGTCGTACCTAAGAGATAGACTTTGGACGTGGGGCCTCGTTACAACACTGCCTACCTCCTCGTAGACTCCAGCGATCCGGTCCGGTTGATGATGAATAAATTATTATTAGTCCTGACAAGCAAATTTAAATTTGGAATTGTCAAACCGGATTTCAGAATAATCTTGGTGTATATATATAATGTAGTATTCATTAATTTTATAAATAAATGTTTACAGAAAATCATATAGCGTCGACTAATTTGCCGTCGCCATAACTCTGACATATCATGTCGTTCGACTTTACCGGAAACTTTTTGCCCTCTATTAGCGAAGCCAACTATAACAAATCTAATTTGTTGTCAGATCATATCCTGAGGGGAGCCATGAGGATCAAAGTTGTCGCTAACACAATTAGAAGGATAGATTAGTTTCGGTCAGAAGTGGGCCCACTGTGGGGCTACCTGACTGCCTACTTTGAACATTGCTATTAATTTGCTATATGCCTTATAAACTAGTTTAGCTAAGTTATTCCACAAGGTGAAAACCGAAGATTATCTTGTTTCACTAATCAATCAAATTATATCATTATTATCTATATCTGTGTCGTGCTTGAGTAACGGCGATGGACTCGCCATCTCTCACGTTGGCACCTAATATACCTCTGGCGGAAAGTGGGTGTGTGGGTATTACCTATACACCTCTGCCTACCCCTCCGGGGACCCTTGTGGGAAGGCGTGAGGATATATTATTTATTATTATTATTATTTAACTACGCTGTCTGTATCTGTAGGTGTGTACATTAAGATTAAATAGTCTATGTGTATATATTATTTCTTGTTTATATTATTATTTATACTTTTAATTACTATATAAACATATATAAGAAGCTTTTCTTCGTAATAAGACGCCGAATATTGAAAATCCTAAGTTCCTAAGTTTAAACCATTATAATACTATAGGTATCTGCATCAATACGGCGAGTCTTTTATGAGGGAAGCATTGATAGTAGAGTGGCAATAGATGGACGAGACGTAGTGGCCTAGCTCATTAGATTTAACTAGATGCATCATACGTACCCATACTCTGTAAGTCTGAAGAGAGCTGGCGCTCGGCATGGTAATATATATGTATCTATGTACCCGTACTACGCTACGTTAGGTTAATAAAGTATAGTTCAATATTAGATTCAGCAGAACAAATTTACGAAAAAAAACAAAAGCTAATACTAGAATTCTTAAAATAATTTCCAATTGACCATCCAATAAAACCCAACGACCTCATGCAAACTCGAAACCAATCACCACTCAACCAAACCCAAACCGTTCTGAAATATTAAACATCTAACATTCGCAAACACTCGGCCCCAACGTAATTACAACATGTCCCGATAGTAGATAATGTTCCTCCTTAAACATTAAAGACGGGTCGACCACGAGACATTTCTGATGGGAATTTGAAATTGGATATTCTCGTATGAATTTTTGCATTCCAATTTTTGCGGATTTGAACGTTTACAGGAATATCAAGTTAGGTTATGGACACACTTACTGTTCGTCCGGAGGAGTCATAAGATTAAATGTATCACGGATTAGTATTGATTGTTTTTCTATCTAAGAGTCATATAAAAAAAAAACTACTCCTCATGCCTCCCCACAAGGGTCCCCGAAGGGGAAGGCAGAAGTGTATAGACAGTACACACACGCCCTTATACTTTCCACCAGAGATATATTTTTGTTGCCAACGTGATAGATGGCGTTTCCATCGCCGTTACTCAAGCACGACTATACATACGCCTTTGAATTGCTTCTCAGACGTATGCAGGTTTCCTCTCGATGTTTTCCTTCACCGTAAGGCTCGTGATGTGACTTATCACAGTAGCCACTTAAGTTCAGAAATCTTATAGGTAAGGTCGGGATTCAAACTTGCGATCTATGTGTCGCAGGCAACTACTCGAACCACTAGCCATTAGCCAACTATATTAAAGAAAAAATAAGAAACCACCGAATATGTATTAAGTGACTGGATAAAGTGAAGGTTAGAAGTCTATAGGGAACTGGCGGTCTACTCTCTCTACCTACCTCATGTGGGACTGGGTGAGATATTTAAGAAAATAAATAAATTTCTGAACATTCTGAGTATCACAATTGCGTTTTATGGATTCTAATGTTTTTAAGAGTTGAACTATTATTTTATGACTTTCCTCCATTACAAAATAATGGTGGCCATTAGGTTTGTTTTACAACAAGTTATTTCTATACTCCGTGGCCTCTTGAGGACTGATGTCATCTGATGTAGCCAGTAACTACATGCTTGTTAACTCCACTCATATATTATGAAGCTGTATCATTCCAAGTTATACAGGTTGTTTGCTCATTGAAGCATACATACATTTTCATTTTAGGAATATAAACACCATTTGCACTATTATAATGGCGTAATTCGAGATCAATATAGATCTATATAATATAACATTAAACTTGTCATATTTATTAATTAGTAATAAAACATACATTTGTTTGACACAAAATTGGTGTTACACCTCCGCCTACCCTTTCGGGAAACCTTGAGGGTAGGCGAGAATATTTGTTTTGAGTTTGAATGAGAAAAAAATAAAGAGACTGATGAATCTGGACGTAGCGAAAGAGGCATGTAAGTCTAGAGAGAACTGGCGCTCTACTTTCTAGCTCTCTGCCTACTCCGTTAGGGTCTCGGCGTGATGATATGTACGTATGTAAAAAATCTTAACAATGTTAATCTTTACTCTCATTTCGTCAATGAAAATTTGTGGTAGTAAAAGTTAATAAATATATTTTGATCAGTGCTTGGTAAGAGTTTGAGAGCATCCTATAGCAGCGAGATACGTTAAATAAAGGCTTGCCGAATGTCGGATGTCGCAACCTTTGGGGATTTGTTCGCAGTCCTTATTTAACTTGAAGTCCAACTATCTGCGAGTCTAATATTTGCATGTGTACATGCAAACTTAACTAGCTTCTTTATTGTTCGAAGTATCTTGCGGAATTGGATGTGTTTATTTACTACCTGATTTTTGCAAATATTGTCCTGACTGAGGTTATTTTTTTAATAATTCTGTTTCATTCACAGTCACCCGTGTGGTTAAATAAATCTATTGACTTATTAGAAAAAATATTAACAGTTCAAGTTCAGGATTGAGAAGCGGCGATAGACTCGCTATTTGTCACGTCTCAACTCTGCCTACCTCATTGCTTTACCTTTGTTGCAAGGCGTAAAATAAATAATGTTCATAAAATATATGGATGCTACAAACCTTTTCTTAGCTTTAAATCTCAATCTATTATATTATTATACTAACACATCATCATCTAGAGTGCCTACTCCAAGCCCGTGAGGGGTAGGCAGAAAAAGTAAAGCGGCAGTCCTTTCTTGATTTCATCTACTAAATTTGCAACAGAAAATTACACGTCAACATTTTACCGCGGAAAAATGTTTTGAATATCCGACCCCCTGCCGCAAACGCACCTTTATCTGCGAATGCGTACAAAGTAAAGATGATTTGTCAAAATAAATTAAGCATAAGACGGTCGCCGGCGAGTCGTCACAACGTTTTCAAATATTTACACCGGGGTTATACAGACCAACCGAATGTAGCGAATGTTAATGTACTGAAGCAACTACTATGGGTTTCAAAAGTTGGGCACCGAAATAGGTGACAACCTTAATATTAATATTTTGTTGGCTATACCCCAAGTCAATATTTTTATTATATTTAGCTAGGTTCGTTATTTGCTGGATCGAAGTCATTACTGATTTAAGATGTTAATTAAAATAGTTAAGTAAATTAGATTTTATCTATGTATTCTAATAACTTTCGTTACTCAAAAAAAATATTATGGCGTCACGGGAAGCCTGACAGATGTGAAACATCGCAATTATATTGTACAAGTAATATGCATACAGGAACACTACAGGAAATTAATATGACTTAATGTAAAAATAAAATATAACGATATTTTTGAACAGAACTTATTTATTTAACTAACATCCGAAGCCATGTGACATTGTATTAGGTAACTTGTTCTTGAATTATAAACTGCAAATATAATTCTGTCCATAGGAAAATCGATTCGTGAACCGTATTATAGGAGGGTATGCTCAAACCTCATGTGATTTGATGCTTACAATCCATCATCGTCCGCGACGGCTACCGTAATAATGCAGTCTCGTCGAATACATACAAAAAGTATTTTATTATGAACACTGAACAGTAAAAGAAAAAGTATCTTATATTTGGAATTGATGGTGTATTCTTTTGCCTATAAACACGCTTTTATTAGGCTTGACTGTAACTTAGTAACCAATAATGTATGCTAACAATCCCGGAATTCCATTTTGACTAACATGCTGAAACTCGGTAAGACTAAAATTTATTAAACTAAAGTTTTTCTCATTGTGTCAGTCACTATGCAAACTTACGTTTGCTTATCTATATTTTACACTAGTCAAAGGTTTTCACCTCTGCTTACCTTGTAGAGCCACTTCACGCTTTAATGAGGAACCCATACTAAAGCACGAAGGGCACAATGGTTTTAAAATAATCTTAAACCTCACTTGATGAAATCGATTCCCTAGAATAGCTTTGAGAAGTATCAATACCTCACATAGTAATCATACATAGACCATGTGATTCCTAACCCTTCCTGCGGCACTTGATATAAATAAAAGTGTCGTGCATTTTATGTAAATTATCCCTTTAACTTATGGCACGCAATTCCCTGGATAGGTCTGGAATTAAGTGGCTTGTCACAAGATGGCACTGCCACACTTGTTGGCGTTGGGTGCGTGAGTGCTTAATATTCATTATTATATTGCGCATGCTCACTCTTCCGCTTCGTTGCTGTGATTTGAGTGCGGTTTTGTTTTGCAAATGAATATTTACAATAAAAAATACCTACGACCGTTTGCGTATGTACACTCTAATCTTTGGAATGCATAATGTTATCATCACGCTGAGTTCATTACACTATACAACCAAACTGATCGCTGTCCATATTCACCAGTTTCTTCATAATCAAGGATGGGAACGTCAAGAGTACTCTAGTCTTATCAGTTCGAAAAAATAGAATATATATCCTCACGCCTTCCCACATGGGTCCCCGAAAGAGTAGGCAGAGTTGAATAGATAGTACCCGCATACTTACCTTCTGCCAGAGTTATATTTTAGATGCTAACTTGACTAGCTGACTATACAAAGGCCTTTGAATTTCTACTCAAGCGTATGCGGGTTTCCTCTAGATGTTTTCCTATACCGTAAAGTTCGTGGTGTGACTACTCACTGTACGTTCGTACGTTAAGTACGTTAAGTTCACAAAGACTCATTGGTACAGCTGGATCCGAACATGCAATCTTAGTGTTGCAGGCAACTACTCGAACCACTCGGCCAGCACGGCTCTTATGATAAAATATAATTATCCTTATTTCAAAGAAAAAGTACTTTCGAAATGTATCAAGAGTCTGATGAATATGGACAAGGTGATCAAGGTCTTTAAGATTAGAGAGGTCTCTCGCTCTAGGTGTATAGTGTAGGGAGCATGTGTGAAGGAACTAATGAATATACATGAAGCGAAAGGGTTTTGCAAATCTAGAAAGGACTGGCACTTTTCTTTCTCTGCCCCACCCTAGAGGCACATGGCGTGATAATATGTATGTATAACTTTTCAGTGTCTTATTAGATACAATTATTTTTACTTATTCAATTAAGTCCAACATAAGCCTTTCAAAAATTACAGAACCCGTGATACTGAGCAAGAAATTAAGAGTGGAGTCGCATCACGTCCTTTGGGAAATTCGACCAATCACGGCGAGCGGAATTGCTCACTGTCCAGGGACTGACCATACACGGATACCGGGGATATTATCTCATAAAATACTTATTAAATATGAGGAAATAAATATTTTCTGTCAACCAATACCTACATTAAATGACATCTACATCATTAAATCAAAAATATTGAATGAAGCGAGACTTCATTGCGCTTAATATAGTGACAGATGACGAGTCCATGGCGTTTCTCAAGTACGTCCATACATAGGTACAACTGTAAATTTGTTATTGAACCTATGTAGGTTCATATTCGATGTTTCCTTCATCGTAAAGCTCCCTGTGTCACTGAACTTAAGTTCAGAAAAAACTCATTGATACAGTCGGGAATCGAGCTTGCAATCTCTGCGTTAGCAGGGGCTTACTCGAATACCACTCTGCCACGTCGATTTTATGTATATACATTATATTTTGTGCATCCGAATGTTACCTTACCTAGTATCTATGTGTAAACACGAACATTCCTTAACACGATTTATCACACACGCTTTCCCCAATTTCGCTCAGAGGTTATGACGGGCGCTCACAGTATCAAAATACAATGTATAGTTCCGAAAGCTTTATTCCTAAATACATAAGGTATAATTTACTGTAAATTCCGGTATATGATCGCTTGTAAGTTGCTATGCTTAAATATATCTTATTAAAAGAGCTAATAGATGAGAGGATTACGTTAATTCTTACCCGGTAGTGGTAGTAATATTTTTTTATACTATATAATTATAGTTTTTTTTATTATTTAAATCAGGCAATACTCGAATCTAGGCGTCACTAGATAGAGCACGTAACTGGCTTATGTCGTCCGTTCCTTAGTTAACCCACGCTTATTAGGTACCTACTGGGTACATTGGAGGGCAAAATGAATTTTCAGTTCTAGTGTCCAGCTCGTTAAACCTCACTCGCAGAGTCCTCTATTGCAACGTTTATATAAAAAACAAAATAATAACAATGCATTATTACAATTAATAGCAAGCACAAGTTGTCAAAACATCAATAACCCCAAAGGAGTGGAGGCAAATTCCGAAAAACACCCGTGAAAGCTTTTAAAATTACGTTCTATTCATACCGTGTATTTCTTTGTCAACTCCCTTTAAAGGAAACCGCAAATGCGTCCTTTGTGTTTAGAGATGGGCTTTGATATTCGTTATCGAAAAACGATTATGTGTTGTATGACATGTATGATCTTGACATAGGTACATACGTCTTTTGGTACTGCCGATGATGTAGGTGATTGGTGAGTGTAGTAGTTAGTAGGAGTGAGCTAAAAACCACGTATATACTATATCACTATAGAAGTTATTGTATGGACATATCAAAATGGAAGCACATTGAGTAACGCTCTTATATACCCGTGGATAGCGTAGCTTCACAAGTTATAGTACGAGATCCGACCGCGTGATTTATACGTTCATATGTTTGATTAATAAAACATAATTTTTATCGATATTTATAACTAAACCAATGCAGATCCGCAAAGGTGGCCATCCAAATTTGGCCGCAATTAATTTTAATTAAAATGTAATTAATTATTTATTTTTGAACAATTACGTTCACTTGTAATTGTTAAAAAATATATTTCATTAGAAAGAAATATACCTGAGATACCGAGAAAGTTCAAGGTGCCATCCCTCACTTGGCCGCAACCTAATGTCAGCCAGGTGTAAACAGGTATAATTTCGTTAAATATATACGTTCATAATGTATTATCATTTTATACATACCAAATTGAAGATTAATTCTTTCCCTACATGATGAGATATAGGTGCCTATGCAAAAATGCCCGCAAATAGTGACTGCCAACGATTAAAGATAAATAAAAGCGAGAGAAACTTAAGATAAACACCGCATGTCGAATAAAGATAGAGCATGCCAGCTGCTTGTCGTTTTCATGCTACTGCGCATGCGTCCATAGACAAGGTGCTCAACTAAATACCGTACTGAATATTGCAATCATATGTTTTTGACAGTCTTATGCGCCACGTTGTTTTTTTTCAAGTCCAAGATTAATTATTATGACATATTATTGTTACTGCTCAATTTTTGGAGTATTTTAAACTCCAAGCAAATACGCGAGCTACTAGTTGAGCACCTTATCTATGGACGCATGCGCAGTAGCATAAAAACGACAAGCAGCTGGCATGCTCTATCTTTATTCGACATGCGGTGTTTATCTTAAGTTTCTCTCGCTTTTATTTATCTTTAATCGTTGGCAGTCACTATTTGCGGGCATTTTTGCATAGGCACCTATATCTCATCATGTAGGGAAAGAATTAATCTTCAATTTGGTATGTATAAAATGATAATACATTATGAACGTATATATTTAACGAAATTATACCTGTTTACACCTGGCTGACATTAGGTTGCGGCCAAGTGAGGGATGGCACCTTGAACTTTCTCGGTATCTCAGGTATATTTCTTTCTAATGAAATATATTTTTTAACAAGTACAAGTGAACGTAATTGTTCAAAAATAAATAATTAATTACATTTTAATTAAAATTAATTGCGGCCAAATTTGGATGGCCACCTTTGCGGATCTGCATTGGTTTAGTTATAAATATCGATAAAAATTATATTTTATTAATCAAACATATGAACGTATAAATCACGCGGTCGGATCTTAGACTATTAAGATGTATAGATATTATTGTTTTCCCGTAAGAAATAAAATAAAAAAAACTCTCAAAATCTTTAAATTCACGTAGAAAACCTGTGACTTATTCATATTATGCTTGTTTAAATTATACTGCGGCAGCGGTCATTTGTATGGGTTTTCATTCGATCAACGCCATTTTTGATGAACATATTTTCTTTTTGGCTCTGGGTGTTGGGATGTCCAGATTATTATTATTATTATGCTGGAAAAAAGCCGTGGTGGCCGAGTGGTTCGAGCAGTTGCCTGCGACGCAAAGGTCGCAAGCTTGAATCCCGACTGTACCAATGAGTTTTTCTGAACTTAAGTACAGTGATTAGTCACACCACGAGCTTTACGGTGAAGGAAAACATCGTGAGGAAACCTGCATACGTCTGAGAAGAAATTCAAAGGCGTATGTATAGTCGTGCTTGAGTAACGGCGATGGACTAGCCATCTGTCACGTTAGCACCTAATATACCTCTGGCGGAAAGTGAGTGTGTGGGTATTACCCATACACCTCTGCCCTTCGGGGACCCTTGTGGGAAGGCGTGAGGATATATTATATTATTTTATAAAAAATACCTGAACAATTTTTTTGATGCTCATTGTCACTGGCACAATTGTTTGTTTAAAGCCATAAAAGAAATAATAAGTTGAATCTTTGTTCAAATTCGGCAGGTAATCCCTGGTGATTCGCACGTCACCGTCGATACGCAGCTCCCGGAATTACTGATTGATTATGCATTCCCATCACAGTTGACACACGGGGAAACGAGAAATTTTTTATATTGCAGCGTAAAATAAGGCGATAAAGTAAATTTTTGTTTTTAATTACTCTAAAAGGGTAATGTTTGAATCTATCTTATGTTCCCCGGAGAGTTTCTTTAAATTAAAAAGCTTTACAAATAAAGACGCAATAACATTAATCTTTCTTCTAAACATACCTATGCATTATAATTTTACAGAATATCGAAGGCATAAGCTAAATTGTAACGCTCAGTCTGCAATTTCTTTGTACGACTGGGGTGGCAAGCAACCACGCCCCCCGCTTATGGTAAGCGGTTATCGCCGCCTATTGACGTATGCAATACCAGAAGTATCACTTGCGCGTTGCCGAATCTATTGCTTATATTGGTATTGCGTATAATGGTTAAGTAATGCTTTAATGCTTGAGTAACGGCGATGGACTCGCCATCTGTCACGTTGGCACCTAATATACCTCTGGCGAAAAGTGGGTGCGTGGGTATTACCTATACACCTCTGCCTACCCCTTCGGGGACCATTGTGGGAAGGCGTGAGGATATATTATTATTTATAATGGTTTATTTAATTAGGATACATCATTAAGTATAATTCTAGTGTTTCTAATCCGTACGAAGTATAATATACATATCTACTCTACACGTCATTTTAATAATCCGAAATCTACTAAACTCATTATCAAGTGACCCTTGTCATATTAAAATTGGGTTTTCATCTTGACACCGGCTACCGCAAGATTTCCACTGACCAATTTACGACCCCACCGATGGCGATTGGAGATATTACTAGAGTGCCCTGTACGAAGCAGATAAAACAGTTAAATTCGGGTATTGCATCCATCCCCTGAGATTATACACTCACAAACACAAGACACAAAAACTTCAGTACTAAAAAGGTTTTAATAGATATTGGTTACTCTTCCGATGTACATACTGCTTATGACTCCGAGACTGTAGTTTTAACTCTTTGACACAAGATGTCGCTTATCGAAATTTATACCTAGCTATCGTTTAGTGCTACATAGTTATTGCAATAAGTTTGACGCTCACATTGACATTGCCATTATTTTCAATCTATCAGTTCAGACTGCGAAATATATTTTACTTTATAAGTACAGTAATATTATGTCACACAACGCCACCTACCACGTTTACACTTAAAATATAATGTAATACTAGCTATTCACCTCTGCCTACTCCTTCGGAGAC
The DNA here is from genome assembly GCA_016069955.1 of Drepana arcuata. Lineage (NCBI taxonomy): Eukaryota > Metazoa > Arthropoda > Insecta > Lepidoptera > Drepanidae > Drepana > Drepana arcuata. Next base: position 23,137 of record JACCPG010002309.1, on the reverse strand, counting down.
CCCTATGGGAAGGCGTGAGGAGATTATTATTATTATTACTATTTGTGAATATTACTTCTGGTTCATTTTCATCAATAGCTCTATACCAAGCTCCACTTCTCTGATACCCTTTAAATATTTAAAGTGAAAAAAATCGCTGAATCGTGATCATAAAAAATATCTGCTTACATTTTTATAATTGAAACATACAGGTCTGTATAAAAATGAATTAAGATTTGCATTGGTGACGAATTAATTGTACAAGCAACGCAAGTTCGGCCCCTTTAGTCCGTATTTAGCGTATGGTGTATACCAGTACACTCTTGCACAAATGGAGAGAGCCAATTTACAATAGATAACAGGACGCGTGCCCTCATTTTTTTAACAGGGTCGTACCCCTTGATTGCTAACCAGGGGTAATATTTAAACAGTTCCTACATTCACCAGGATTACTTAGGAAAAACCCTTTGGTCATATTATTTGATGCTTTCCTTCATTTCCTTTAGACCGATTCGATCCTTTAGACCTACCAATACCAAATTTTTATCAATAAACTAGTGTTTTCCAAGTTAATATTTTCCTATGTTTAAAGGTAGATAATAGACACAAGTATTGTGTGGCAACTTAATTTATAGAATAATATCTTAATACAGTCGTGCTTGAGAAACAGCCGTGGTACGGTGATGGGCTCGCCATCTATCACGTTGGCATCTAAATATTGTACCTACGTACCCCATAGTGCATCGTTGTGGGAAGGCTTGATCTATATATTGAACTCGACTTCAAAGAAAATTTTGTCAAAGGATTTCAACCCAACAACAACATAACACGACGACACGACACGTAAATTCAACACGAGTTTCTAGCATTTGTCACCGCAATAATTAATCAACAAGATCTATATCTCTCTCCAAATAGGCAATTAAAAGCCAAAATACCCACGACAACTGTTTGACTTGTTAGCAATATTTTTAATTGAGACAGACCCTGCGTGTATTGTCAAACAATAGTTTGTGGCGGCCATTTAAGAACGACCTTCCTACCCTTCCTTTGTTAACATTATACGTCAAAGAAAATGGGATTTAATAGCTCAACTTCGGTTGGTAGTTGGTCCTGGGTCATTGTTTACTCAAACAGGCCAAATAATTAAGAATGTTCATTGGTTTTGTCAACACAATCTGTGGAGCCAGCGCGGTGTGATTGCGAAGGGTTTCAATTGTTTGATCTCTTTCAAATATGTATTGTTGTTGATTGAAATGTATTGGTTCTTGTGCTAGATTGACTTTATCAGTAAACATAATTGCCCTGGAGCAAAAATAGTCCTTTGGAGAGGAACTATGATATAATAGTAGCACCAGATTTGGTAAATCATTTTGGTGAAATAAATACGTTCCTACACTATTCAAAGATAAAAATGTATATTTTGAAAGTCAATATAAAGTTACAATATTTATTAATTAAAAAAAATATATGTTACTTGGGACTCGTTTGCCATCCCCTGTTTATTTTTTATATCACTTACGCTCACTTACTCACCACGTCTTGTTTCTATATGTGTATGTAATAGCTACTACTGCCTAACAAAGAATCGGCAAACGCATAACAAAGCGTAAGCTCTGCCATTGCGCTTATCGGCTACGATGATAGCTTACCAACAGCAGGCAACTTGATGGTCCCCTTTCTAGCAGGTAAAAGTAATAATATAAATCCAAATCCTATATTTATAAGCCATGGTGGCTGAGTAGTTGGAGTAGTTGCCTGCATCACAAATATTGCATGATCGAAATTCAAAGACGTGTGCATCGTTGTGTAACTTGAGTAAGGTCGATGGACTTGTCATCTGTGTAAAATCCGATAAAATAGTAATAAAGTACATAGGCTTGTCAAACGAAAATAAACACAAGTACCTAATTGCCTTCGTATATGAAATAATAGCAAAGAATCTTCCACAAAGTACTTAGGGAAATGTCTTCGTTCCGTTATTAGAAGGCGTATTTGTTTTGGTCGCGTCCGGGACTGCGGGAGTTCCTGGGTCATTATACGAAGCGGGACACGTGATGCGTGAAATTATTTCGTACTTTACACTGTTTTGGGGCACTGCGCGTACGCTCAGCGGCCGGGCGCGTTGGATTTATGTGGACACGGCAGGAAGTAAAACCTTTCTAATATTTTTTACCAGTAGCTTATCTATGTCGACTTCTTGTCAAAACTGTCCAAATGCATCGTCCATGCTTATAACGAGTTAAAAAATATTCAGAGCTTTCAATAATTGAAATCAAATAATAAGAAATTAAGTCTACAGAGGTAATGTATTTCATTTAGAATTACAAAGATACGGAAAAAATATCCTACCTAATCTTACGCAAGTTTAATAATTGAGATTTATTCAACAGTCGTATCCCCATTTCCTAACGTCATAGAGTCGTTACAGTCCCTGTTCGATTACGATTCGTATAAAATGAAGTTGTAATGTGATACATCTGCTACAATGCCCTCTTTGACACACTGATGTATGGTGCGCGCATTCGAATGCAATTTATAATTGTACAACATGTTTATCGTTGTGCCATTTCGACCTTTCCTTGCCAATGAAGCGTGAGGAAGCTGAGTTAGATAGAGTTTAGGGAATAATAGGGTACAGTGTAAACCTTTAAAGTTTAGTTGTGTTCGATAATGGTTTTCATAAATAGTAAGTTTTATTTGGATTTAATTCGCGCTCGAAATTTCGAAGTCACACCACGAGCTTTACGGTAAAGGAAACCTGCATACGTCTGAGAAGATCAGCCATCTGTCACGTTGTTGTGTCACGGGTTCTTCCAGAAGGGTGTGAAAGATTCCTGCAGGGTCTGCAACGCCGAGTTATACCCCTGGTGTTGCAAGCGCCCATAGGCGGCGGTAACCGCTTAACACCAGGCGGGCCGCATGCTTGTTTGCCACCCAAGTGGTATAAAAAAAAACCGCTGCTCTATAATCCAAGCAAGTCTTAAAGTTTGATGATTTTTAATGATATTTAGATTGCAACCGGCATATTGAACCCATGAAATATCCCGTTCAAATGTAAGTTTCGTACTTCCTCCTGAAATACATCGTTCAAGGAGAACTTATGTAAATAGTAGTGTTTTTTTTACCAATTAGTATTAGCAATAGTGTATCTCGTTCTTCCGTTGTTACTTTAGTAGAAGATTAGCAACGCATGGCTTACGTTAACCGCTTATATTCAGACGGGACTTATGCTCATTCTTCCCTTCTGTAAGTGTAAGACCAGAAGTAACTTTACATATATGCTCGAAGTGACGACTGAACAAATACTACTAGAGGAGGTCCTCATGTATATATATCCTCAGGCCTTCACACAAGGGTCCCCGAAGCGGTAGGCAGAGGTGCTTAGGTAGTACCCACACACTCACCTTCCATCAGTCAGAGATATATTTTAGGTGCCAGCGTGTACTCGTCATGTAAAGACAGTCAAATTAAATTACCGTTTTCCAACATTACTGATGTTTCTGAAACAGCAAGATGACAGCTCTGAAAGAATTTCAATTCGAAGTGTTGCTTCACCTGTCTCGCATCGTTACATGCTTCCGGATATTAATGATTTCTTCACCCTCGCACGGATTTCCAAGGCGGCAAAGCTTGTCTTCATCTTTTTATCGCCATAATACAATCTTGCTCCGCCTTAAGCAGGTTTTGTGATTATGCTCAACATCGTTCTCTTTTTAAAAGATAAACATCTGATTTCGTTACTCAGTTACGTTGATGTACTATTTGCAAATAAGCTTTATATTTCTCTGCTTACAGGGATTTATGCCACTGTATTATCAATATCTGTAGTCTTGATGATAATCAGCCATTACTCTCCCTACTCACATTATCTTGAAATTATATTCAAAAATTCACGTAAGTTAGCATCAGAATTGCGTATTTCTATATTTTGTATTCCTTAAGAGTTGCTTACTACCGATCTTAGAAATAAATAGTTTGCCATTTGAATATTTGAGTCAGAAACACGCCCTGTGCTTGTATGAATATAAGAATTATAGACAAATACAGACAATTTTGAAACTTAGTCTCAAAATACATAGTATACTCAACGATGATGTTAGTATACACACTTTCATAGACTACAACTAAGACAATGGTATAAATACCATTGTATTGTCCATAACATAAATACATCGAAGTCATGACCTTGAGCAGATAGGATCAGCAACTCGTCTCATAAGGTAGGCAGAGAGTGAAGACTGCCAGATCTCTCTAACAGACATTTTTCGCTACATCCACGCTGCCATCTTTCTATACCAACTCAGATTAGGTTTATTTACATATGAACGACCTACGTTTTTAAAGACCATTGTTTACAATGCGGCCCTAACAAGTTAAACATTTTATTTCATCGTATCTACAACAGCGAGCGCATATGAGCACAATAGCTCAAGTAGAAATTGAATTTATTACTTGTCAAATTTTCGCACTTGTATTGTTGGCATTGTGATGTGGCCATTGGTGATAATTGCACCAACACATGGTACGGAGAAAGGGGTGAGGATGGAAATGTCATAAATTATATCACAATAATGCTCGCTGTGGTTCATTATAGCGTATTCAATTATAACGTGATTCGTTCCAATAATTCTAGGTTTATCGAACATCCTAATTGCGTTAAAGCAAACATACCCTCGTAATTTACAAACATGCGTAGCTCATATGTAGTAGGTAGTTCCATACTTTCATCGAGTTTTCTCTAGTCTGACAGACCTCTTTCACTTCAGTTTTATTCATATATGATCGGCAGTTTCGAGTCTTCTTGATGTTCCCATCCTTAAGCGTCCGGTCAATTTGATCTAGATTGTTAGAACGTGGTCATCCTCTACCTCTTCATTCGCACACTTGCTCATTTTATATTTATTTCGTGCATCTCTTACACCCTCACTTATTCTTTTTGGTCTTTATAATTTGTATTAACTTATACACAAAAGTATTTTCACAGTTAACGTACCGTTCATATAATAATATAAAACATGGGTACTATAATTCACTCTATAGTAGCCCAACTGTCAAGCTTTACGATAATGAAGAATCCCCAACCGCACACATTACTTGGACAAAATTCTCTGAACTATTTCAAAACTGCCACTAAAAAGCACTCTCCTCCTTTAAACTAGACGCTCCCTTAAAAGTGCTAAGCCGTGTAGAGACCGGCGTATTCCCAAGGCCAGGTCGCTTATCCATCAATATATCTTTTGCATAACGCCCGTGTGCGCCTTACTTTAGTTTAATACTTGAGTAACTGAGTACTTTAACACGCATTGTAAATGTTTATGGTGCCCATTTCGTTACTTATTTTTAAACAGCAAACAGTATGTTACTACTACTTTTATTTTTGCTTTCAAGACTCACACAATCCGTGACCGCAACTATGTGTCATAAAAATAGCAAAAACAATTGACTATCAATGGACAAATTCAAAATACAGAGTAGGTAGGTATGTAAAAAGTAGAAGGATAGTGTTTGCAGTAGTATGTGTATGTACGAATAGCGAGTTGTTTAGTATTCTATAATTATCGTAAGCTGTTAAGATAATATCAATATCACAGTCGCTTAAAAATAATTACAGTCGGAAGAGTTTGCTGCAATACCTAACACGCGGATATCGTTCTCAATTCTAAAAATGCCGAAGAATGGAACCTTTATACAATTAACGTTGAACAGTATGTATCAGTAAAAACTGTGTCATAACCATAAACAGCAAATTACGTCACCAGCAAACTGACTTCAAAATTACCTATTTCCAACATTTTTTCATTTCAAATCCCTGTAGGCATCAAAACTGGGTGGGAGTGGTTGAATAAACGAGGTCTCCTCCTATTGGCCATGAAAGACACACCCACCGGCTTCACAAAAAGGAATGATTCAATACATCGGACCAAGTCCCCAAACACAGAGCCTTGAGAATTTCTCTCTCCCGTTCTCAAGCCGTCTCGCTGTATTTCGGGACGGTGCTCGCTGAAACAAGGTTCATATCGAAGTCCCGGGAGATTATATAACGCCATCTGTCGCTACAGTGTTGAACTACGACAACACAGAAAAAACAAGATGGCGCCAACAGCAACGATCAAAGCCTTAAAAGTTTCGTCAAAAGTTACGGCTTTGTTAGTAAGTGTTGGTAACCTAGCTATTTGTACTATAAAGTAAACTTTAACAAAATTACAATGAATTCTTAGTTTTGTTTTATGCCTACAACGGCTACAACATTAGCGACCATCAGACTCTTCAACTAATAGATAAAACATAAAATGAATACATGCAAGTCAGGTACCACAAGGATTTTAAATGTTCAGTGCTATACTAATATTATAATAAGGTGAAGTTTGTGTGTAGAAACTAATCTTTTGCCTACTGATTTGAAAGAATTATTTTTCATTAATTATCCCGTTTACTGAAGAACGCAGTACTATCTAATCATTTATCATGCGATTTCATAAGTAGTTATAGAAGCCGTGGTAGCCGAGCGATTCAAGTAGTTGCCTGCATTACAAAGATTGCAGGTTCGAATCTCAGCTGTAGCATTGAATTTTTCTGAACCTAAGATCAGTGATTAGTCATACCACGAGATTTACAGTGAAGGAAAACATTAATACGTTTGAGAAGAAATTCAGAGGCGTATGTATAGTCGTGCTTCAGTACCGGCGATGTACCCGCAATCTGTCACGCTGGCGAAATCTCTGGCGGAAAGTGGGTGTGTGGGTAGGTACTTACTACCTATACACCTCTGCCTAGCGCTTTAGTGACTCTTGTGAGAAGACGTGAGGATATGTACTTTTTAGTAGATACCTAGTCTTGATACTAATAATGGAGCGGTCATGAACCGCAGTCGCACGAAATCGATCTGAAATAAGTAGCTTATCAATTTATAAGGGTGGCTTAGCGAAGCTAGCTATGTACTAGTGCTTATCCTCTGATGCTTTGCGACCAATTTAATTTAATATCGCATTTTCTTAGGACTGTTAAGTTAATGCAATGTAAAAGTTATCTACTGATTAAGGAGTTTCTCTTATCTTTAAATGAAATTCCAGTCCTGTTTAATCGGAAATTTGACAGTCAATTAAAACTTCATCATTAAAAAAACACTTATCTGAAGTCTCATTACTGCTTGTATTTATTTTATTGATTTATAATACATTAATTTACAGCTAGAGTCAACGCGCTTATATATATACTTAGATACTTAGATACAGAAGGAAATTAAAAAATAAAACCATAATAATAAAGGCAAATGTGGAATAAATATTCCCTGCAATGAACAAGAGACGGCAGAGGTTTACGAATACGTCAGCATCTTGGATCCTGACAAAATTTACAGGTAAACTTAGCACGCGAACGGTGGGACTGTTTTTGGCGTTATAAGTGTGCAACGTCACTCAAACCATAAAAAGTGACCAAAATTGTATCTAAATAAATATTACGGTAGTTTGCAGGTTCAAGCTACCGTTGAAATGAATAATTATTCAGAACTTAACTACACTGATTTATCTGAGTTACCTGTAACTGAGTTTACCAACTTTAAGAAACAAATTTCCGCAGGTTTTTTTTATAACCAATTATCCTGGAATCGAGAGTCAAACTTTGCGTCCGTACAAACTCATCAATGCTCTAGAAAATTCCCACGACCAGACTCTCTTTTAGCCACAATAACCATCGCATTACAACATAGCCGTGCAAAATTGCGTTGTAAGTCACGATATATCGGTAATAGCTAATTAGCTGTAATCCTATAATCGGTCAGGTTAGAAAATGAGCCACGCGGGTCCTATTTGTGGTCTCCGCGATTAGGCCCATAAAATTCAGGCGATCTTGATAAGGGACGCGCGAAATCGATAACAACATGCCTATATAGTGTTGTGTAATACGTTTGCTTAGGATTTATGGTGAAAGGTTCATTGTGTGTAGGGTTGTTACATTTCGTTTAATGCTGCACTAACTGAGAAATGTTATATTTCAACTATATATGACACTAGCTGTGCCCCAGGGATGCACTTGCGCAACTGCGTTTGATTATAAATTTTTTCCTTACGCCTGCCTACAAGGCTCCGCCAAGGTGTAGGTAGAGGTGTTTAGGTAATACCCACACATCCACTTTCCGCCAGAGATATATTTTAGGTGCCAACGTGAGAGGTGGCGAGTCCATCGCCGTTACTCAAGCTCATCTATACATAGCCTTTGAATTGCTTCTCAGACGTATGCAGGTTTTCTATCGGTGGTTTCCTTCACCGTTAAGCTCGTGGTGTGTCGAATCACTGTACCTACTTAAGTTCAGAAAAACTCATTGGTACAGTCGGGATTCGAACTTGCGATCTTTGTGTCGCAGGCAACTGCCCGAACTACTCGGATCGTGTTACTTCAGAATAATGTAGCTTTTCATTGGTGTACTATTTTTTTTTTGTTTATCCAATACAAACACTTTTACAAACATCCAAACAATGAAATCCTTCCTTTTTATAGTATTAGCTTGGATTTAGATACTTAAATGCTATAACATACATAGCCTGAAGACGAAATCTTTTTTATCAGTAACACCTTACCTTCCTACAATAGTAGAACTCATAACCCTCAAGGGAGAGTTAGAGATATCAGAGAACAATAGAAGTACCGCTTCGCATCACTTATATTAATTTATAATTCATTGCAAAAACTTACACACGCGAGCTACTAAACATTTTCATAGTGATTTTAACGTCTAATTACAGTAACAATAACAACTCGTTTAATAATTCAACGGACATTTATTTTGGAAATGTAACGGACCTGTATTTTCGGAATAGGAAACATTTTAGACAGTGCGCGTCTAAAGTTGGAAATTTTTCGCCAACTACCGCCGCTATAGTCTGCATGATTTCCGCAACTTTTATCTGCTAGTTAGCGCTCCGCGGAGGCGTCACTGCCAGATATTCCCAGGCCACACATTACAATTCAGGTTTAGTGCATATTCAAAAAGTTGAAATTACGATTGAAAGTTTAAATTTACTTATTGGTTTCCTTTGGACACAAAGAAAGGATGAATGACCAAAGATTGACGAAACAGATATGAAATGAAATGTGTCTGCAAGAGTAGGCAGAGTAAGGCCGCGTTCGAACCACATAGATCAAATCGATCAAACGCTCAAGGATGGGAACGTCAAAAGTACTCGAAACCAGCGAGCATTTATGAAGAGACTGATGAATGTGGATGAAGCAAAGAGGTGAGTGAAAAGAGAATTACTGGATTTACTATCACTGCCTATTTGCCTTCTTCTAAAGTTGTAGTGTGATAAACCACTGAGCTTAAGTTCAAAATACATTGGTCCATACCAATCATTCTTACGCTTATCTTGCGATGAGTAAAACTAAGCTCGATACTTATAAACAAACTTTTCGTTGATTACAATTTTCATTCAAAATATATCTTGTTGCTAAATGGTATGTGTTTATTTACCTATATAGCTTTGAACCATTATTATATGTACAAGCAAACTTTAGCGATATTCTTTAAATAGTATGTGCAAATGTAAACAGATTGTCTACGTACATCGCTGCAATACAAGTAATGTCTGGCAGTCAGACGTGAAACAAAGTGCTACAATTAAGTCGCGACCCGCTCCGGTGGAGTTCAACAGTTTTTCCCTCGTAATTCTATTACATTATTAACTTACACCGTGTTAAGGAAGCTGGGCTGGATTAGGGATCCGTTATCGATGAATATAAATCTGAAAGTAATCAGTATTATTATAAATGGCTCGAAGTGTCGATGTGTTTGTTAAACCTGTACGACTTAACAGATTTGTATGTTTTTTACTAATCGTCCAATAAACTCCATATAACTAAATAAATTCCAACATAAAGTCCAACTCTGACTAATAATATATATACATATATAATATATATATATATATATATATATTCACGCCTGTCCATAAGGTTCCCCAAAGTAGGCAGAGGTGTGTAGGTAGGCAGGTAGGTATTCATTAGCCTATTTTCCACCGGAGATATATTTAAGGTGGCAACGTGACATAAGACGAGTCCATTACCCCTACTCAAATACACACGACTTTGAATTTCTTCTGAAACGTAGTCTTTCTCTCGATGTTTCCCTTCACGGCAAAGCTCGTGGTAAGACTAAACACTGTACTTAAGTTCCGAAAAACACATTGGTACAGTCGGGATACGAACTTGCAATGCTTGTGTTCAGTCTACTTACTTCTACTCAAACCACTCGGACACTTCTATGCTCAGGTCATCTGGATATCATCGCGCGTAACTTAGGTAACTGCAAATGTTATTATCATTATCATACGAACTAAAGGAAACTTGTTCACGTACTTATTAATCTAACTAGTATCTAATTTTGAAACACCTTTGTTTACTATTGGGTGTGTAAAATTATCTTTCTTTGTCACAATTGCTTAAAACAATCAAAATTAAAGAAAATGGTACAGTAATTCTTTCTCGATCTATTTACCAAAAAATATATTCAAGAACCCCAAAAGACAGGAAAAACAACGCTATAACGGCTCTGTAATCTCTGGTCATCGTAAAAGTTACTAAATAACATTTCTCGATACTTACATCGACACACTGACGCAACCGTTCACAAGGCTCCGTACCTCGTCTCACTGCCCGTACAAAGATCGGTAGCTGAAAACTTTTAATACTTTAACTTGACTTTCACTCAATTTCGCTTAACGCCTCTCTCGTTGACACGGCTCGATGCTACTTCTATACCGCTTTAAAACAGTTTTACTACGCTCTAACGTTACCAGAAGTGGAGTTTAACTTTTAACACATATATAAGTTTACTATTGATCTTAGATTCATCGTATTTTGGGTTTGCTTAATATATTAGCGAATCAGTGCGTATCCTTATTCCAAGGAGTGTGAGCGTTAATGTCTGCAACACAGTTCACAACTACTTTAGGCATTCACGCAAATATTTTGTAGTTTTACTAATTTCATGATCATTTAAAAATACGAAATATTATGAGGTTTGTTTGTTCATCTTTCACGGCATAACTACTAGACAGAAATGGATACAATTTTATACCATGATAGATTATGTGCTGGATTAACATTTGTTTTCTCGTGGTAAAAAATCACCCATGAATCAAATTTTATGCGGGTAAAACTTCAAGGCAAAGGCAGTTCATAAGTATATTTAAAATAGATACTCCACTTTCCAGCACGCTCACACGAACTTATTTTGCAGTACTGGAATCTATTCAATGTTATGTTCGTAACAATGTTATGTTTACCTCTTATTAAAAAATATGTGTTGGTGAATACAAACACGCTTACATCATACACATTAAATTTTTTAGAACATAATGTGAGACATTTAGAAGTACTTTTCCAAATAGGTTGATACTATTGGAAACTACAAACAAAAATTCCGAAAAATAGACCCGCATCGCAAAAAAATCGCAAAAGAAGAAACAAAATAAAACCCCATCACGACACGACAAATTGATGTCATCCATCCCTCTCTGGCTAACAGTCGCAACATATCACTCGGCACACGTCCTCGGCATTTTTCCTCTATATATTATTAATACATAAGTACAATCCAATGCACTGTTCACTCAGCCGAGGGCGCGTATCTCTGTCCTTTTCTATATTGTTGGGTCTAGTTTTCCCAAGCGACCGAGCCTCGAGGGTAAAACTCCCTAGGGTCGGTATTGACTCTTCTATGGAAGGAAAGTTATCTGTACACCTATTGTCGACCACCCCCGCCCGCCGCCATCCCCCACACCAGCACCCACCCCGCGCGGAACTTCTTATGCGTTTTACGTTTTACTTTTGCGAATATTTCACACTTACATGTCATTTTGCATATAAACCTTCCGAATACATTATTTTATATACATAGGTATTAGATGTTTGGCTTGTTGATAAAAATTCAATAAATGTAATCTATTTATGAATATACATATTATCTAACATCTATCCTGTTAATATCCTCAATGCAAAAGTTTGAGACGATATTTGTTCCTCTTACTCACAAAAACTACTGAACGGAATTACATTAAATTTGGTACAGAGATATTCGCAACCATGCACTCAATTTGTATGCGGGTGAAACCGGGGCAAAGCTAGTAGGTAGTAATTCATTTTGACTGATTACGACCTTAGTACATAATATGTAGTTAGAGGAAAAGATGCAATGAAGAGAAGTCAGTTCGTAAAAGTTATATCTTTCTAGGACTAAGTTCCTTGTAAGTACATACATTTGGTGCCTTTTGCCGATTAAGTGTGTATATTTTGATGTATTTCTGTTTCCCGCAAAATAATTCCTTTTAGTAATTTGACTCGGCCGCACTTAATATGATTTCAGGCTAGGTACACACCGGACGCTAATTTGGAAATGCGCGACATGATGCCTCGTGACGGTCACGTGACCAGACCGCCACGCGACAGATTGACGGCATGAGGCGATTCGTTCAGTTGGCTTGCTTACATGCAGTCACATTGGCGATTATAGGCAATCTCTTGGAATCCGACACTCAACCAAAAAGAAATTACTACTCAACACTAATAATGTAAAATCATTGTAGCAAACGAGCTTAAACTACTTTAAATTTACAAAATTTACTTTTAATACTACAAAGTACTGTTTGGATGTCGCTTCCACATTCACGCCGACAAGTCATATTTTAAAATTTAAAAAAAGGAACCGCGTAAATAGAAGTGCAATAAGATACTTTTGTTTTTTAACTGACAATAGACATACTTTTGAATTTAAGAAAAAGGATGTTCTGCGCAGTAATGCCAATAAGATCTTGATTTTGATTTCTCTTTTCAATCATACCAACACTGCTTCAAATAGGTGCGCAAGTCAAGGCGCAATGACATCCGGAGCGACGCGTGCGGAAGATCACCGCACGTGCACCGCACACGACGACAAACGAGCACGACTAAACGCTCATTTGGATTACTATAGCGTAATCTATTTAGACAAATTTGTACAGTGTGCCCGTGCCCTAATACAAGGTTAAGTTTCAATTTGGTTGAAATGTTTTTTCGATTAATATTATTACCTACCGGGTAAATCACTTATCTCATCTCTAAAGTGGGTTACCTTTTAATAGGTTTATTACATTTATTTAAAAATTAGTTAAATATTTTACTATGTATTGTCGGATTACTAAAACCGAAAAGTGAGCAACAGATCCAGCGACAGTCAGACGACACCAATGCCAAGTAAACGCACAACAAATCCTATGAATTCATCAAATAACACGTCGTACATCATTTAGACGCGAATAATTATTAGAAGGATGTCGGTAATCCAGAAAAGCTTAACGAAATTAAATATTTTTTTATCTTGCTCATGTCATCTATACATTAATATATGTTAATAGTTACCTACCTATTAATATGTACCTAACGTCTATAACTCTTAAGTTAATAAAACATACAATTTTGCATGTTAAATAGGTGTTGGAGAGGTGAGGCTTATATCAAAATTTAATAGTTTATAAACTAATAAAATACAATTTATTTCTGGTCATCGCATTACTGGGTATACTTTAAAAACCACAAAACTATCCTCACGCCTTCCCACAAGGGCCCCCGGAGGGGTAAGGAGAGATGTATAGATAGGTAGTACCCATACATCCACTTTCTGTCAGAGATATATTTTCGGTGCCAACGTGACAGATGGCGAGTCCATCGCCGTCACATCACAACATCACAAAACTAATTTTAATTAATCTTAATTTATTAAGACTCATAGATACATGAAAAGTAAGATTACTATATCTATTATGACATCAGATGGACATCACGAACTGGTGCCATTTAGAACTTATTAAATAGCCATTTATTTAATGCACCCTTTGCGAGCCTATAATTAATTTACGACAACAAAAAGTGTACGCCAAAAAGACGGGCGCTTTCGCCATTGTGATGCTAATTCGCAAGTAACACGATCTCCATTCTGCAGTGGCACAATTAGAACATGCGATAAACCCATGCATTATCTAGTCACTAGCGACAATAGGGAATATTACCCTTAGAATTTGATAAAAATTGTTAGTATAATATTTCAAGTGGGGTCCAAAACGCACCATGTGTGAAATCACAATGGGCCGCGAGTGTGTTTTGTTTAAGTCATAGGTATGCGATCTCTGCATGATCGATGGGTTCGACATAAGTACACTCGGTTTAAATGAGTAATGTTAAAGCAATACATAGTAGTAGAATAATACAAAGACATACAAAGAATAATTGATTCACATCATCACGCCAAGACTCTCGCAGAGTAGGTGGCATGAGTAAGGTCAGTTCTCTAGACCCCTTATGCTTCTTTTAAAACGCTTCTTCATCAATCTCTTCATACCTACATTCTCGTCGGTTTTGAGTAGGTACTCCAGTTCTTGAGTCTCCGATTTGGTCTAGAGAGTAGGAAGACCGGAGGAGAAGAAAGAAGGAGACCTCGCCTTCTACCTCTTTTAATGAATAATAAAACTATGAAAAAGTATTTACGTAATTTTATTTGGTATTTCGTGATAACTTGTCCATAAACGATTACAATGTACATTCTTATAGATACACAATTGCGTTAAACAATTATAAATATGGAGGTTTTAGGTACATAATATACATTAAAAATAATTCAGTAGTACGAAACCAATTATATTTTCGTATACATTCTGCTCAGAGGCTTCCATTGATTTCCACTTGATCACATTTTACGTAAGTATTTAAAACAAGATATGTTTAGGTTTGCGATATGATATTCATACATTCGATGTCGAGTCAATAACCTAGGCGTGAATAAAAAATCGTTCATATTTATATCTAGGAGATTCGAAAAATTTACACAATTTGATTATATTAAAATGTACAATATTACTTACAATAAATATATCACAGATTTTTACAAGAATAAACTGACAACACACGAGCAAATAATGAAACAAAGTATTTTTATTAAAAGTTACTTTTTACATATTTCGTAGATAAATACGTCGTGAGTTTTATTTAAATGAGGCCTCAAATATTTGAATTTAATATAAAAAATCTACATACACTACAGACTCAATCTAGCAAGGGAACTATTGAATTTGTTACGTTATCTAATTATTTACAGTAAATACATCATTATTTACATACGCTTGTCTGCGTTACCTAGTTACATTAACTTCCTACCATTTAGTAGCCAAGCTTTATAGGTCACAATATTGAGAGGATACTCAGGATAAAAATGGGTCAATAAGTTCATATTTATGTTTAAAAGAAAACAATTAAACTAGCTGAGTTCTAGAAAAAAAAACTCCGATCAAATATTCAGATAGCTACATTTGGTACCTCGGACTACTTGGATGCAAGAGGTGCTGACTGCGCATACTGCTGTGCACTGCATGTAGGTAGGGAGAACGGGTTCATACTGAACGGAGAAGAGACTAGACCACCCATTCCTGTGAACAAAGAGGTCATATAGGTATTTTATGATACTCCGAGAGTATGACATCACAGATCAATTAATTAGTAATTCAGATTAACTCGAAAAATTATATTAAACTTGCGTTGATAATTATTGATCATATCGCTATCAGGCCTGATAACAGTCTTGCAAACCTAAAACAAAGCAGTGTAGAAGTAATGTGGGATAATGTATGTTAGAATGTGTAAAATAATAACCATGCATAGAATAAAAACAGAACATAGGAAAGTGATCAAAAAGCAAACAAACAAAACGAGGATAACAACAAAAACTGCGAAACAAACTACTAACATTGGACGGCGAGGTGATGCCAATTCTGATGGTGTTGCGGCGGACTCTGCCTTACAACCGCAAAAGCGCTTCTCAACTTGCCCTCTTTATTCTGTGAGTCTTTCACATCACCGACGGTACATTTTGCATGAGTGTTTGCTGGACAGTCGGCCCCGCTTTTTGAATTCCCATTTCTTTCACTGTAATGTCCGCTATCTTTCGTATTATACACGTTATAGTGTTCAGATAAGTGTCCATTCATGTTGGCTGGGTGATACGGGCCAAGCGACACTGGACGGACCAAAGAAACCAGGGGTTAGCACAAAGCGACATAAAACAAACTGTAGCAGTGCAGAGAAAGCGACGCAAATATGATCTTGAATCTTGTTTGTGTTGTGACTGTTTATTCAAATAATACTGTGTTTGTGTTATAATCATACAACATATATTGAAAGGCATTTAATCCATATCACCCGAAGCCTATTCAGCTTTCCTTTATCGAGAGTACCGCATAAAAATGTATCACACCAAAATACTCTCGGAATACACGTGTGAACAACACATCTATTACTCCACCAGGACTAGGCCGAACGAGTCACCAACCTAAAGACGACCTATTAAGTATTTTAATGCGCGAATTCTATTCGACCACTACAAAAAAAGGTTAGCCTTCTGGGCCTCGCTTTGTATAAAATATATGTATTTCACTGGCTTTATAATTTGGGGAAAGAGCATTTCTATATGTCTGAAACTCACGTGAGCTAGTGTTGAAGAGCGAGGTAGGTGGCGCAGGGTAGTGTTGCGGATGTGGGTAGGAGGCCGGCGCGGCGTGCGGTGTGGACGCGGCCGAGCAGTACCGCGGGGACACCGAACCGCCGCTACGCGCGTACTCCTCTAAAAGAAAAAGCCTGGGGTCAACACGAAATTACCGTTAGGTGTGATATAAAAAGTGAATTATATCTACTATAAAAAGTAATACATTTAAAAAAACGCATACCATTAGCTAGGTATAGTAGAGATAATGTTACTCGTAAATGCTCTACGTATCTATATATGTGTCTAAACAATATTGGCACATACTTCCTCTACAAAAAATATCAGCTCACCTTCAGTCCACTGCGAAGCCGCGGTGTCCTGAACACTGACGGCTAGCTGTCCAGTGTAGGAGTTAAAAGGCATGCTGGCCGGTGGGGAGCGCGGAGCGCCCAGACCTAACTGGTTGTTCCGAGGCATCGAATACAACGCCTCGGCTAAATCTGCCGCTCGTTTTAGGATAATTTCCTGGAACAAAATTATCATCATCATTTTGACCTTTTAGCATCATCATTTTCTAATGTAGGTTTTCTAATCGTATCGGTACCTACCTATTAGATATAGTAAATAAAAATAAAAAACTAATTTGTAAAATATTAAGAATATTGTTCAACAACGGTACCCCGTGATTTCACCCGCATATATATATTATATATTATAGGTAGCTATATGTATATATATATTATATTTGTATGGATTGTACGACTTTACCATAGGCACAGAAAAATTACAAGTTCGTCCGCACTCAACTCTCGAATTCTCGAAGCTTTAAATAATACATATTAAAAACTCATATTACACTACTTCCAAAAGTTATATTCTAGGATTCCAATTTAATATCCCTTTACAAAACTAGGTTACGTCACGAGCTTTATGTCACATGAGATTCGACAAAAAAACTTCTCTACAAAACCATCCTATTCGTTTTGCGCGAGGAAATATAAACACAAATAACAAAGGAAGTCTATTACCTTGGGCAATTTTTCCGGATCACCAGGATGTCTTGGTATAAGTTTCTGTAGTCTCTGGAAGCCGTAATCTATCGTGGGCTCGTTGAGAGCTGCTATGCGAACAAAAGGAAAAACAAAATCAATCATTAGTTGCCCCACTAACAAATGAAAGCCTAAGTGATGGATCGTATGAGAGATTTCGTCGAGTTCCCTAATTACAGCTTACTTTGTAGCCAAAAAAATTGGGAACTTATTAGTTAGATGTGTTGTAATGTAATTAACATATTGTTAGCCAGTTACGTCAACTCACCTAGCTACTCGAAACCGACGAGCATGTATGAAGAGACTGATGAATGTGGACGAAGCGAAAGAGTTATGTAAGTCTAGCTCCCTAGACTTACATACCTCTTTCCCCGTTAGGGATTCGGCGTGGTGATATGTATGTATGTATGTATTGTCATCCTTCTCAAAATAAACTTAATTAATATTTAAATATATTATACAAACTAGCTTTTAAGTATACAATACTCACAAACGTAAACGAATCTCCCTGGCGCGCCCTTGCAGAACTGTTTACTCTTGTATGAAAGCGTCACCTCCACCACACCAGGTATGTGTCTTGGAGGCGTTTGTACTCTTATCGCGTGTGATGTTATTAACTGTAGACAAATCACACATATTTTATCTTATAATATTTACTACTACTACTACTACAAGAAACTTAGTACATAATACGATGTGAAAAGATTCCTGAAGGGTCGACAACGCTCGAGCGAAACTCCTGGTATTGAAAGGATCCATAGGCGGCGGTAACCGCTTACAATCGCGTGCTTGTTTGCTACCTTAGTAGTATAAGAATAAAACGTAAAAATCTCACCTCACTCCAAACTAGCATTGTTCCGAAAACAACTTGTAATCCGTCGAAAAAGTTGTCCCCAACTATGATAACTGTTGACCCTCCAGATGTCCAGCCTTCGCTTGGTGATATTGCCTTGATGCAAGGAGTGGCCACTGGTAGAGGAGGGTACAAGCCCGCTGTCGGGAAAAAATAACCTAGGCATTGGTTATAAAGCTAAACTTAAGACGATTACACAAGGAATCTTGACCTATGTGTGAGTAAAGATAGAGAAAATTAGGCTACGTGCGAGTAAAACTTTGGGTGCTTCAAGAGTGGGCTGGTACCCGCTTACCATCAAGTGGGACGCATGCTTGTTTACCAACTTGAAAAAAACGTGTACTTAATATTTTCTTATCACGTACTTGAAGTATTGTAAAATTTGTACTAAACAAATATAAATAAATATATCTATGTAACTTTAAATATCCTAACTGAGGGTTAAATCGTAGCAATAACTTTACGTTGAATAGACGCCAAACCATTGAAAGTATCTCTGTCCCACTTAAACATTTATCTCGGCCTGTCTTAGAAAAAGGACAATTGCACACCGTATACGTCACGGTTGTAGTTTGCAGATAGGTATATATGTATATAAGGAGCAAGGATATCTGATTTGATAATAGAAAATGATTTTTAAGTGAGGGCAATAAAGTTGGTTATAGTTTTGGGTGGTTATGACATTATCGAAATATCTGGGTTGATGCAAGGGGGACACGCGTCAGAAGGCAGGGGGACGAAATCTCGCCAACAAAACGACGCTGTAATAAAGACGAGAAAGTGAATTTAAGGGGCCGAAAGGAGATTACGTCGGTGGTTCCTATTTTTAATTTGACTAATATAAAAATTTCCCTCCCCTTACTAGAAGATTTTTTGATATTCTCTTTATAAGTGATTAGGTATTTCAAGGCTTGAGTTACGATATTCCAATAAAATTTTGCGTCGTCTACTTGAAAGCTAATTCATACGGAGCTAATTAACATTATTTATTATTTATTTTAATTAACATAGGTACAATAAAGTATGTGATGTGGGTGACTTCTTTGGACTTTAGAATTGCAATCATGAAAACATATCAAGATCCACAATATGCCAATACACAAATTTGTCCACTTAAACTACAAATATTTTACCGTTCTACATTGGTTTACCTTATGAGTTTACTCATAAGCCTAAGAATAAAAGAAGTTTCAAAGGGAGTTTCTAAAAATTTTCTCGTTTGCACTGCGTAATCCTTTTAAGTTGGTTACACGCCGTCTAGCCTGTGCAAAAGTTTGTGGTTATCTTAATGTGGATAGGATGCTTAACGGATAAAATCTAAGCTGCCATATATTCAGTAAATGTTGTCACAATACGAATATGTTGTATAATAAAATGCTTCGATACTATTATGATTTCGAGTCGATAAAGTAATGATAATATATCCTCACGCCTTCCCACAAGGGTGTATCGGTAGTACCCACACGGAGGTGCCAACGTGATAGATGGTTAGTCCATCACCGTTACTCAAGCAAAGTAATACATACTTCTTTGAATTTCTCTCTCAAACTTATGTAGGTTGTAGGTTTCCTCTCGATATTTTGCTAATCACTGTACTTGGTTAAGAAAAACTCATTGGTAGAATCAGCAATCTTTGAGTTGCAGGCAACTGCTCAAACCACTCGGCCACCTTTTAACCTTCAATTCTGCTACTAGGCTTAATAAAATACCCTCCTATGATTTCATTTGATTAAATATTTATCGAGTTAAGGTTGCCAGTGAAAATAATAATTCCCAACTGAATCTCGATCAAGTAACTGTTCTATCAATAGCCACTGTGTGACTATTAATACCCTATATGTAAATTTACAAAATGTATTAATTCCAGTTACGTGGGGATTATACTCGTACAGAAACTAGCTCGGGCAAGGAAACCTATCCGTATTCGGTCATAAGTTTGCCAAACTACCCATAAAAATATGATCTCAAAACGCATGCTCCAACATTTTTACAAGGCATAATTCCCCAGTAAATTATCCCCATTCGCTTCATGCTCGCTTCAGCACCCTTCCCCCTCCTTCCGCCTCAAGTTCTTTGTGAAATGTCTACAGTGATTCCTTGAATACAAACGACATCTTAAAATCTTGTATTATGACTTTTGTATATTTTCCAGCAATTGGTTGTTGAATTAAACACGTAATAAGAATGATAAGAAAAAAAAAACTTAAATGTTGTAGTTCTTGAAACTAAGACAAATATGTCAGCCTGATTTGAACGTTTGGTCTAACAATTTGATTAAGATGATTAGCTGACTAAATGAACCTTATTTTACATAGTGAGGTTATCCCCGTTTATCAAATTATAAAAATACAAAAAAAAAACTTATCACGATGATTTAAAGAGCGTTGACGTATACAGGCCGAGAAAGAATGAAGAAAAACAATTGCAACGATTATTTTTGTAATAAAACAATCATATAAAATAAAAGTAAAAAAAAAAACAAAAACGTACAAGTATTTTCAGGCACGGCGTCAGTACCTTCAGTAGGGTCTAGTCGCTTCGCTCTCCGGCCGTGTTTGCTGTTGTTGTGGACAAACATGTTGTCCGATATGGCTAGTAGGGGCCCGTCCACCATCACTTGAGTTGATATAACTACCTGGCAAAGGAAAAGAAAATCAGACGCTTTCATTTTACATAATATATATCTTCGTGCCATTTGAGGGTCTCCGAGAAGGTAGACCGAGGAGTAACTACATCCTATTTTCGCCAGATATAGATTTAGACTTTCTCAAGCACGACTATAAACACATACGTATTTGAATTTCACCTCAAGCGTATGCAGGCCTTCACTCCATGTTTTCGTTCACCTTTAAACTCATGGTGTGATTAATCACTGAACTAGTTCTCTTAAAGTTAGACGAACAGTTTCGCACAGTTGGTGCTTGAATTTGAAATTTTTACGTTGCAATTACTCGAACC
The DNA here is from genome assembly GCA_016069955.1 of Drepana arcuata. Lineage (NCBI taxonomy): Eukaryota > Metazoa > Arthropoda > Insecta > Lepidoptera > Drepanidae > Drepana > Drepana arcuata. Next base: position 1,797 of record JACCPG010002309.1, on the reverse strand, counting down.
ACTCGGCCACCACGCCTTTTTATTATATAATCAATAACCGTCCGTCATGAGGCAAGCACTGAGAGTAGTGTCAGTTTCTCTCTAAGCATACAGACTTCTTTCGCTTTATCTACATTCAACAATCAACAAAACAAATTGCCTTGCACCATGCAGGATGATAAATGGGCATAATCACACACATAATGTGCATAGACCATGCACATTTGGAAAATATTCGACGTGTCTAGATAGTCCGTGTACAGAGGTCACCAGAGATCTATCGCACGTGTTCTACTAGAAAAAGTACTAACAATTATCTAATCATGGATTGATATCCTTATATTTAAATGATTAGTGAGTGAAGAAAGATTGACGAAACAGATATACAAAGCAAAAGTGTGTGCAAGAAGAGGCAGAGGAAGACCACGTTCCAACTACCTGGATCAAATCGATCGGACGCTCAAACACGGGAACGACAAGAGTACTCGAAACCGACGAGCATGTATGAAGTGACTGATGAATGTGGACGAAGCGAAAGAGGTATGCAAGCCTAGAGAGAACTGGCGCTTTATACTCTCTGCCTACCCCGTTAGGGACTTGGCGTGATGATATGTATGTATCCTTTTTTATATTTTGCTATCCATGTAGTGACATGACATAGTAAAACATTAAGTATGAACATGCACTGAGATTGCAGAAATTAAGGGTAGTAAATTTGTATAGAAACACAGAATTGTAGCATTACCACTTTGCTATTCTGCTTTTAACAAAGTAATTTATAAAACCGTATCTATTAACAAATATAAATAATTCACACGTCAAAACAACAAGTTCAAGATCAAAGCGCCGAAGTACAGTCACTAAAAATAAAGCCGACGAATATAGCAGTACGCGAGGCTATATTTTACGCACCGCGACAGTGATACCCGCATTCCTACGCACACACACACACGTGAAGGGAGCCGAAAGGGAGAGTCCCTTGGGAGGTGGAGCCAATGTCTCGGGAGCCGAAATGGACGAAACTCTTCCAATAGGTATGCAAGGAAGTGCATTGTGCACGTATGTATATGGATGTGAGTCGTGTGGCGTGGGTGGTCGTTTGATAGACGGCCTTTCAATCGATTAGTTTCGTGAGTGAACTGTACTTTTTAGGGAGAGGTTTTTGTGACAAAAAATCTTCTTTTATATAATTCCTAGTATTTACGTTTATTCATCATGGGATGAAAGTTTGTGTCTGTATCTACTCCACCGGCAATATACCCATACCATCCTGTCGGTAAATACGAACTCCCTTTAACGTATCATTTTAAAAGCTGTTAGTCGATAAAACAGTAATTGACTTAGAATTATAAGTACCTAGTAGATTTATATTACTTAACTATCGAAATGATCTCTGACGGAAAGTGGGTGTATGGGTATTACCTATACACCTCTGCCTACCCCTTCGGGGACCCTTGCGGGAAGGCGTGAGGATATATTGTTATTATTATAAGTATCGTTTTTTTTCTTAATTTCTAGCGTTCCGATAAATACACAAGCAAACTCTAACCTAGACTTATTTATATCCATATATAATTTATTCCATTGCTGTTCGTTTGCATTGACTCACCTGCAATACATACAATACAATATTCATGTCGATAAAGTGAATGCATTATATCGAATTCGACACCCACCCGTAAATACACCTATATGTAAGTGCCTACACCTAGATGTAATACTTACATATTCTTACCCTTGAAACGTTGGGGTACGACCACTGAATTATTCAATGACACACGGAAAGCCCAAATATAGACATAACTACACTAGTTTAAA